>MU183267.1:82894-106910 GCA_016904865.1 Pissodes strobi | reverse complement strand
CAAGAAGAAAAATCATACGATCAGTTTTATAAACATAAATCAGGTTTATCATATGGTTGTAAATCTTGTATAAGTATACGTTCAGCTAAAAAATATGAAACTAAAAAAATATAATAGATTGTGAATTTTCTGAAAAACATTTAAACAATAATATCCATAAACGAAGAATTAATAATGTTAGAAAATGTAGTTGTTGTCTAGAAGAAAAGTCATATAAAGAATTTTATAAAAGTGGAAACGATTTCAAAGCAAAAATAAAAATTATTTTAATTTTAGAATTCCTTTATAAAAAATAATTTTTATAGAGACTAAAAATTGGAAGATTCAAAAATCAATTTTAGAAAAAAATGTCCTTATAAATAAGGATGTCATCACGACATTGTTACACTTGTAATAAAGATATATTACAAAGAAACTGGGTCAGACATATTAATAGTTTACAACATGAAAATAAGATAAAAATATATTGTGGTGATTGTGGAAACGATATTTCAAAAAAATTATGGACCAGACATTTATCAACTCAATCACATATTAGAAATGTTAATAGAAATGAAAGGAGATTTAATTCAACACCAAGAAGAAATATACGCCAAAAATATTGTGACCTTTGTATAAAAAATGTACAAGAATCAAATTTTGGAAAGCATATTAAATCTAAAATACATAATATAAATATAGTAAATAATTTTGATGATAGTATATTTGAGAAACCAAAAAGAAAAATTATACCAAGTGAAATAAAATCAGCTCTTCGATCTAGATTACAAACTTTATATATTAAAAATGAAGAAAATATTGATCCTTTAAAATTTTTAGAAAATAATCGAAATCGTGTATTGGGTAAAATTAAAAATAAATTGAAGAAACATAATATTAAAACAAATTTATATCTTACTGCAACATATAAAAGAGGCCAAGGAAATAATTCTGAAACAAATGTTTTTAATTTTAAAACAGAAAATGAAATTATAACAAGATCAACAAACTTAAATGAATACTATTCGAATGCTTCTAACAAAATAATAAGAGAAATGGGAGAATTTGAAGCTAAAGGATCAAATTGGTCATTAAATAGAATTGAGGGACTAGAACTTAGAATTAATACATATATACCATTATCTGGTTCATCTTATATAGAACTTCCACCAGAAATTGCTAATAAAAATTTCATGGTTTTATCTCGATCAGACTTGCATAAACTACTCTAAATCTAGACGAAAGTTACTAACCACAGCTTTAGTGTTTTGGGTTATTTTCGTTGATTTTGAGGGAATTTGGTATGAATTTGATATGAATTTTAGTTCAATTTTATTAAAATGTTATATGATTTTAAAAAGTGTTTGGCTGTGCCAGGACTGGTAGTTATCCTACTACTTTGGTGAATGGTTTTTAAGTCTTTGAATGTGCTTGCAACATTAGCAAGGTCGGGTTTTTTGGTCAGGGTTTTAACAAACTTCAATTTCCCCTCATGGTTGAAAGGTGCTGACGTCTTCGTAGCGCAGCCACCCATTGCGTTTAAGAACATAATGATGATTATGTTTTAAGACATTTTTCATTCACTATGAAAGCATGTACGGTTAACAGGAATGATAATGTATTGTTATAACTAACAAATACAGAACATTTTATCTACTTTAATATCGTATTTAATAAAACGCATAACTTTTGAGATATAGGCGAAAAGCTGAAAAAATGTCAAAATTGTAAAAAGGGGTTCCGAGAGTAATTTAATTGTTGTCAGCAAAGTTCATATTTGTATTTTACAACCCGAAAAAAATAACTGGTAAGAAAATTACGCCTATTGTAAGACATTCTTCTATTTTTCCTAATATGCTTAGCCTAGGGACCTTCAAACTCCATACTTTTGTCTCAGAAACTATACGGCATGAAGAATGATGATAAGACGAAAGTATCTTATTTCTGAATGAACTTTTAATTTATGTGGATGCTATTCATAAAAGGTTCTCGATATTTCCAGGATAACTGTCAACTTTGATAGTCTAAATAAGATATATATGGGATCCTATTGAAATTAATGAAGTTAACAGCTCGATTTTTGGATTCGATTTTAAATTCTAAGTATATTCGTATATATTATAATGTATCCGTAAAGTTAAAAGTATCAAGCTATAATTAAATGAAAATAGAACTTTCAGCGACTTTGTGTAGATATAGAAAGATAGAGGTCGAAACGAAGAAGAAACAATTGTAAATTGCTATGTTACCTTTTCAGTGGTGCTAACCAAAAGCGTTAACTGAGAGTTCCAAGTACCAAGCAGTGCGTATAAATAGCAGTTAACTTATTGAAGAAACTTTCCCTTTTATCTTTCTTCTCTATTTTCTATGGCACCTTACTTCAGACATCCTGTATATCGATTTTAGCAAATTTTGATATATACCTATTAGAAAAAGGTTGACCATGTTTCACGTCAATAAACAACGCTTGGTATTCGTTTCTGTCATGGCCATGGCTAAGTAATTAACTTTTATACTAGCCCTTATATTTCTACATTAAACCTAAATTCAGTTGTTAGATCTTGATAAGTTGAAATATCTACTATTGCCGAAAATATTGCTTTAAAAATAATCAAGTTTCAAATAGGGTCAAGTATTATAGCCATTACAAAGTTTTCATTTCATTAACTTCAAGCGGAAAATAACCCAAATATCAAGACGCTATCGATTGTTGAAAAGAAAATAAAGCAAACCCGTTTGCTTATTTGCAATCGTGCTTGCAGAAAATGGACAGTCAAGGAAAATCAGGCCCGGATTAGGGAAGATATATGTTAAATCAGATAAAGAAGCAATCTTTCCCGCTTTCAAGTTGACATTTTGATTTCGGCTTAGTGGGACTTTTCAGTGCAGTAAATTACATTTAAGGCCTTGCTTAACTCTTCCATTGGCAAATAATAGTAAAGGAAGCTATAACATTTTAAACTTCGTATATTTGAAAATAACATCAAATTTGGTTCATATTAGGTATATTTCATATGTATTTTCGTTGCAAAATAAAGTTTTCGAATATTTAATCGAATTTCGACCATTTATATTGACGAATTTAATATTTGTACGAGAAACGTTAATTTTTCTCTCTGCTTAAAATAGTTACATAGTTGAATGCGTTTACTCATGCTGATTTCTAAGTCTTTTTTATTGCTCTCATTAAGCTTAAAATGCTGTATTTTATTTAAAAATATGAAAATCTGGATTTTCTGTCTGACTAACCGGTTATTTATTCAATTAATCGGGATTCTGTAGCAAATTTTTGGCGCCCAACGTGGGGCACTACAAATTTTCCTCACTCTTTCTCTGTTTAATAGCAGAGAGTACGGTTATGTTGAAATAATGAATAAAGTCGAACAAGCCAAAGTTCAATTGCAAACGTTTATAATTTTTAAAGGTTAGATCTATTTTAATACCCTAGGTATGCCTATAGGTATATTTTCCAAAATAGGATTTTACCTTAGGAAAACTAATTTGCCCAGAATCAGTCCCCTCTCTCTTCTCTTCATGTTAATCTATACTCCGTCACTCAATATATCTTTAACCTCATTAACGGCAATAAAATGTTCTTGCCACTTTAGATGATAAAAAAGAGTCTTAACAGAGTTGAATGAATTTTGGTTTGAATTTGTGGTTTCATCAGTGCAGTTACTAAAGCGCAATTAAAAATAACCTCTAGGGCAAGGCCGACCTTGCTGTTTGTGAATGAATTTTGTAGGTTGTTACTCCACAATGGTGCAACACGTTTTTCTGATTGAATCCAAAATGAAAGTAAAGATTTTTTCCCCAATTAATTAAAAAGGACCCTAGCCCCGGAGAGTTTTATTGCAAAGCCCGGCCCCTGTCGTGGGGTCGTTTGAGCGCCACCCGTTCTAGCCAACTAAACGGAAAAAGCTCTGCTGATGTGGTGCAGGGTGGCTAGGTCAGCTCATAAAATCAACCGGTACTTAATTTCAAACCAACAAGAAAACGAGAATATAGGCGGGATTATAATCAATTAACTTAACTTATCAAGAAAACACAATTTAAAAATTTAAGGAACAATGTATTGGCTACTAAGTTCTTTTTTTTAAACACCGCAACAATTTACAGTAAAATTTGCGATTTCCAAAGACCAAGGAAAGTCTGATGACTATTAACGAAATTGATAAATAGAGTACAATATGGAAATAGCACGGAGGCCAATTCGGTTGATAATACTCGGTTCTGTATGCCTTACCACTAAATGCACTAGATACTACTTATCGAAGTGATCACTTGACGTTAACTAAGCTAATTACAACTAGGTATGCGTGCGCTAATAGCTGCACTGATTTCGAATGTAACAATGATAATATGCAGCAATGAACTGCCACAATAATTAAATCAAAAGACTGGATAAATCTAACCGAGGTCTCGATAGCTTGGTGTCGAGATTGGCTGAGAAGTGCTGCTGGTAAAGCCTGCTTCCAACCCACAAGAACAGGGTGATTCTAGCTGCAGGTCAAGGTAGTGGCCTCCGAGAAAGAGGTTGTACCCTCCGGAAAAAAACTCTGAAATAACCCAGTGCGCATTATATGTAGCCCCCTTACTTTAATAAAAACCATAGCCCCCCTCGCATGAATATATTGTTACGTTTTTCCCGTGGGTTCTTAACAGAATTACAACTTTGCTATTTTCAACTAATACTCTCTTTATTCACTACCACTGTATACAATTTATGACTCTAAACTACTCTTATAACTTTACCACTAATATCTATTCAACACTCAATGATTAACTGAACTAACCGACTGACTAACATTCGCCTTAGGTCTGCTTATATATAATCTCCAATCTATCACGAATATTCGGGAAGTATTCCGAGGCCACTCTATACGATCTCGACGAGGCCATCGAGATAATTCCAGCGTCCTGAAACTTCGCGTCCGGCCGGGCGATGAGTCATACAGACAAAGAAGCGAGCGGCACGGCGGCTAGTTGTATAGGGTAGCACAAAAACGTTCGGATGGTTGTTAGGCTAGCCGTAACGATATTTTCTTTATAAAACAAATTCCCCAAAAAAAATTAACCATGAATTTTCAGTGACCATCGGCAAATAAAAGATGTACCCAGGGTACAGACAACTTGAATATAACAAAGATAGGGACGAATCTCCCCTAAAAGAATATATAAACTTCCCCATATGATCAAAATTAAAGTTACATTAAAATAAAATTTCGGATTAGATAAAATGGAGTAGATAAGATAACATGTGAGACGCAAAAGCAAAAGGCGATATATGCACAAAAAAGGTAACTCAGATAAGCAATTAAATCATTAATTTAGGCAAAACGGTAGCAATAATTACCTCGATCGTGTGTGTGTGTGAGGGCTAACTAGGAGAGATTCGACGGTCTCGGTATTATATGACAAACGTGGAAAGCCTCTATAAATAAAGAAAAAAAAACAATAGCATCATGGCGTTCACGCGCTTCACAGGCAATAGAAAAAGAAATCCAGAGAAAATGCTTACCTAATACAGTAGTATCTAGATCCCAATTAATCGGTCGTGTCAAAACACAAACAGAAAATCAACACAATATATCCCCAAAGAAAGAGTAGAATTGAATCACAATAAAATGTTGAGTCTCTACGACTGCATTAGCAGAAGGCTTCTCTCCTCGCCAAACGGTCAAATTAGAAGGAACTCTCGATCGTTTTCGTCAATTTGCCTTTGCATACTTTCGATTAAAAAGTAGGGATGGACTGAAACAAGCCGAGCGATTTCGATACGGGGAGTAATTCCAAAACAATAAATGCCTTAATTCTCGTTTATTAGGATGATAAACGACGGAGGAAGCCGCGAATAGTGAGCTAAAATTAAATTTTTCAAGAAATGCTAGGAAATACTCTTACGAGAATAATAAACCTTTGAAAATATAAATCGAGAGCGACAAACACGGATGGATAGCCCATCCCTATTATTTGGAACGAACCTCACAAAAACTAGTCTGCCGTATAAAGCGATAAATGTATTTAAAGCAGACGTCCAAAAACGATCTAACGATCTTCGGAAATGGCAGCCGGTAATTGGTGCTCCGCAACCAACGGGTTCCCAAAAGGTTATAAAATATGCCAACAAAATTAAAATATGGAGCAACAAGTCAAATCCAGCGTATTTGCAGGCTAACAGAATTCTATAAAATATAAATCGTTTCGTTGACCAATCCACGGTAATGTGATACAAATCAAGCCAAGCTATCTTAATAATAATGTGCATCGTTTATCAACTAAAATAAATAGAGCCACAACGTGTTATAAATGCTAATATAAATATATAGCTAACCTATACTTAAAATATAGTTAATTCATATTAGGAAAGTGGCATTTTCAAGCGAATTGTTAGCAAATCAAATCAATAAATTTAGGATTGATAAACCGAGGAGTACAAAATACAGCATCTTTTTCCCTAAATGCGGCATAAAAATAAAATTTTAAAATTGGCAAAATCGAACTGTTACAATGGTTTATTATCAGGGAACATTTTTTTTACCTAAAAGTTAACTCGAAATTAATGACATATACTGTGGCAAAGAGAGGCGATAAGAAAGTGTATCACATTGAAAACGCTGAAAAAGTTGCCATAGTTCAATCGATAAGAGAATAGGCTATTCCACACTATCATTGTGTTCAAAAATCATTTGAAAATGTTTGCCGATCTACTGATATAATTCGGATTATATTAATATTCCACACCCATATAGCTATGAAACGCTCTCAATCTGATCTAGAAAAATCAATTCACTCAAAAACTATTTTTCAACAAGGTTGGTCTCGAAATTCATATTTGGATTTAGAAAACTAATGGTATTAAATTGTTATCTAACTTCGCTCTATTTTCATTTATACCTAATACGGAAGTGTGTTTTAGTTGTAGGAGAAATTTCTGGTGCTAAAGAAAACAGTCAGACATTCTCACTTCCCTGATTGATTCTGTCTTAGGTCTTGGCCATGGATAGCAGAACAGTCTGCGTGACACACAGTTACGTTAATTATTTTTAGATCCATCAGGAAGATGGAGAATTTAGTTCCGGTGAAGTTAAATTTATTCTGTGGCTCACTTTTACTTTAATTTCTCTCCCTCATTTGTATCTCAAAGATATGCCATCTTTTCAATACTTCAATAAAGTATAGTAAAAGTAACCAGTGGATATCCATACTAGCAGACTCTCGCGAGTGATATTCTCAAACAGTTTAAGGGTGTGTCAAACAATGCTGAGACATACACTGCAGTGGAGGTTAGAAATAGTTACAAATGATTAGTCTGGATCCAGAAAGTAACAAATTACTAATAACATTTTGTGTTGTATAGTTATAGTAAGATGATGTAAAATGCGATATGTTTTCTCGAATTGAGGTTTTCCTTCTTAAAGCAATAGGAGTTGGGGACCAACGTTTAGAGGGCGAGGGCACATGTAAACTACTAAAATGCGTAAACTACTAAATAAATATCACCCTGACCTAAGTGTGAACTTGAACTTGCAAAATATTATGTAAACATTAAAGACAAATCTAACCTTCTTGATTCGTCAAGATGTCGTCGAAAATTATAAAAGCTGGAGGCTCTGAACCTGATGCTTTTGAGACTCAGGTTTCTCAAGCTTTGCTTGAGCTGGAAATGAACTCTGATTTAAAGGCACAGCTTCGAGAATTGCACATTACAAAAGCCAGAGAAATAGAATTAAATAACAAGAAGTCAATAATCATTTATGTGCCCATACCCACGCTGAAACAGTTCCAAAAGATCCAAACTAGATTGGTACGAGAGCTTGAAAAGAAATTCAGTGGAAAGCATGTTGTGTTTGTTGGGGAACGCAAGATCCTTCCCAAACCAACTCGTAAGACCAGAATGAAGAACAAGCAGAAACGTCCACGCTCTAGAACCCTAACTGCTGTTTATGATGCTATTTTAGAAGACTTGGTGTATCCAGCAGAAATTGTAGGCAAGCTAATTCGCGTAAAGCTTGACGGATCTTCCCTTATAAAAGTTCACTTGGACAAAAATCAACAAACGACAATTGAGCATAAAGTGGACACCTTTACATCCGTCTACAAAAAATTAACAGGAAGAGAAGTTACCTTCGAATTTCCTGAACCTTATTTGTAAAAAATGGTTTAATTTGTAACCAACGCGAGCAGTCAATGGGAGCGATTATGAACCTTAAACATGCAACGATCAGCACTCATATGAAAATGCTAGCGAACCATCAGTTCGGCAGACTTTTGTCTCTCACCTAAAACCAGCTCCTGGGCTTGATCACATGATCGCAAAGTCCGGGGGTTTCATATTCACAGTAGTAAAAGTCGCATCTATGATAAATTTGTTCACAGTAGAATCAGTATATCAACTGCAGTGTAATAATTTAAGTGATAAGCTAACTATAAATGAAGCACAACCCACTCTTAAACAAACTCTATTCTTAAAACAGTGACTAAAAACCTATAAACGATTTATAAATATACCTCAATCGAGAGAACATGTGCACCTTAGTAATCGAGTATAATATAATCTTATTGATCTGACCAATAGACATTGGTAATGTTTTCTCATTAAGTATTTGACCGATAGACGTTGTTATTGTTTTTAACTGAAGTGCTTTCTTTATCATCTCTTCTCACCTGTCGTAGACAGTATTACCTAGAATCGCGAAAAACTAGTGAGTGGCACATAAATATCGAAAGCAAGTGGCTCCCAGGCCACTGTAGCTCCCGTTCGATCCATCTTCAAGATCACCTAATTAGCCCAGGGTCGAATTTAAGTAAAAGCAATGAATACAGTGATATTTACTTACAGAGACCCAGATGTATACAAAAGTTAAAGTAATGTAAAAATCTTAAAGTAACTTTCCCTGTTTTAATCAATGTGCACCATCGTTGAACTGTCCGTGCTGTAACCTTGTAACGGAATATATGTTAAATATATGTTATCAAATATTAGTCTATTCCGCTCCATTAATTCTACCTATTTATCAATGGTTTTCAAAGCTCGGAATAATGATCGGCAGTGACATCTATCTGTGAATGGATATATTTTGCACGATTAACTTTAAGGACAACAGGTACGCAGATTAGTATCTTTAATTTATGGATTTGTGTCGATGCAGATCGCTTGATTTTAGGAATGACATCTATTCGGAAACGGGCTTATCTCGTGTAGTAGGTAATTGAAGAACGTAGAGTGTTGTTCAATGCCTATAATCTACGATAGATTGCTACATTTAGCGTATGTTGAATGTTTCCTTAGTTTGTCGCCGGGTTTCCTACAATGGTTGTCGCGTGTATTTAAATTGCCCAATCCGAGCGTTGAAAATTAAAATAGGTAGAATGTACAATTTTGAAAAGAAGGTGGTTGGCTCCTTGTGTACATACAGATGTTGGCACCGTAAGTGGTGTTAATTCTGTGATCTCAAAATATTTTGTTCACCCTGCATATTTTTCAATAGTCTTTACATATTTTAAATTCAGAATTGATAACTTTTTATGGTTCGGTTAATCATATTTTACTAAAGTAAAGAATTTAGCATTTTTATATTGCACTTTCGAGTGTTTGACGATTTCAACAATCTTAATTTTTATGGTGACCTTTAGGTTTGAATACCGTTTTTTTGGTGAATAATTGCGTATCTTATCGGTCAAATTCGTGTAATTAGATACTGGTTTAATCCAAATTTATAGAGAACGTAATTATTTAATTGTTTAGTGGTCATACATATGATTTTAGATTTTACATATTTTCATTTAAATTGAACAGTATTACTTGGAAGATTCTCAAAGCGAATTTTATATGTTCCTGTAAAAGGTAGTTAATTGAATTTGAGTAGAATTTCACTGAATTTTCTTTAGTAGTATGGTTGATCATAGTTTTTCAGGCTTATTTCATTAATCTTTCAGATTATTTGTAACATCAGACTATAATTATTATCACTTATCGTGTCACGTTTGATCAATGATGTACCGGCATTGATTTGCATATGAAAGAGGTTTAAGCACATGTGTGTAAATTTACCTGGTTTATTTTTTCCTTATCGTTTATCTAAGTTCCTATCTCAAATCTCAAGGCGAGATAGTAACTATCTTATCTTTATCTTTGATTAATTGTGACGTAATTTACGTCAAATTATTGTTTATGTGCCACGGGCCATAATTATAGATTAATTAAAGAAATTACTTATCTGGAGTCATTAGACTTGTTTTGAAAGGTTATACCTCGTTCTTCCTATTTTTTATTAAAATCTAGTTATTTTCTATTTGATGTTGCCTAGAGCCACTGTTTGGACTAGTTTCATAATTCTTTTAAATTTTTAATTTTGATCATAATTTCTTTTGAATTTCATATCTCTAAGTAAAGAAAAGAAATATCTTGAGTAACAGTAATTATTCATAGTGTTATTTAATCATAGTTATTTATAATTTTTGCTGAACTTTAAATTGTAATTTAAGTTCTGATTATATTTGCTGTAACCAGTAAATTTTCAAGTTGTTGGTTAAAACCTTGTATGTCAAACTGAGGTCCACAGGATACTATTCTGTATAATTAGTTAATAAGCAGTATTAGTTGGTCTAAGACCTATATATTCTTTTTTCCATGAAACGATCTTGGTGAGAGCGTCTGACGCAACGAAGACACCACTTACAGCTTTGCCGTGCGAACAAGTAGGAGTCCCAACTAGGATTATCTGTAAGACCTGGACACGCCTATAGCGGGTGAGCTTAGGTTAGAGGTTTCCAGTGGAGATCCTAATCCATCGCATGGTTTTAAATAGCTGAACGAAGTTATCGTATGGTTACAGATAATTGAAGGAAATAAGTAATCTTTCTCAAAAGAAAGATCGTCTGCTTAGACCAAACTTGTTATAATAATTAAATTTGTTCATTGTTCACATTACTAGTCAAGTTTAAACTTCATTAACTATATTATAAGTTGTATTTACATCCGATTATATGCATTTCATTTTTAAAAAGAAAAACCTCATCATTGATAATTGTGAATTAGTTGTTAAATTAATATATTGTTTTAAAAAAAAATATCTTCGGTACTTTACTACAGGACTGGGCTCTATGAGACGTGAATTGTTTTTATCTTTGTAAATTCTACTTATTGTTATCTAAATATTCTATATTTTCTGTTTGCATCGTCTCTAAGAGCTTGGCGCCCACAATCACATATAAATATAGTTGACGGGAGCAACGTTAAATCGAATCCACCCCTAGGCTCATTTAAATTAAATTAAATAAATTAATTATCCTTACTAATTGGTTATAACCAGATGATAAACTGCTCAACGAATAAAATGTGGTGGATAGTTTAATAAACATAATGTCTATTATTGCCATTAAAGTAATCCTTTTATTATCTCTTGTATAATTATTGCATTTTATCTCATTGTCCTCTCAGCTAATCAAGCATATAAACAGTTCTTTCGCATAAATTTTAATAATCGTTTCATTGTGATTAGTTGTAGTTGTATGCTTATAAAGGTAGGCTTTGATTATGAATAGAATTGTTTATATACAATGATCAGTTCTTTAATATTTTTATAAGTGTTATTATTTTGATATTGTGTGAGGTTGATTCCCACCACTGACAGAAAATGGTTATACTCTAACACCGTCGGAATTACGAGTTTAAGTTGTTTTCAAATTGCAATAACGTATATCAAAATATTCATAATATGCTAAAGGTTTTTGTTTTATTTTAAAAATCACTTTATTACTAGTCCTATGATAATGACTTCTGCCTCCGAGTAGTTCCTGTTTATTCAAAAAATCGACAGTGATCGAATCTACAACACACTTAGCTGACCGTCTTTTTATTGCATATTATCGTTCTTTTTCTGCCCAAAGTTATCTACTAGTCCCATCTCATTGAAGTTATGGCAGAGTTCATCTGTAGCAGCAGTTTCTCCTCTACCTCCTAAATTCGCTAGCTCCACTTATCGCGTTAAACTCCTCCTATAAGTTTACTATCATCCAACCGACGTACTATTGAGAAGTTTAGCGCATGCGCAGTCATTTCTAATACTAAGAAGATGACCGGCAGTTATGAATTTAATAAAAAAGAAGGTTGAGATTCATAACTTAAAAAATTGAATTGGTTTTACTCGTTGTGGTAATTGTAAAATTTAGGTAATTAAATCCATCACCAATCTTTGATAAATATTTGATCATCAATCTTTGAATATTGATAACCCGGGGGTAAGGAATGAACCTGGAAAATTATAAATATCCGTTGGGGATTTGTGGAGGTTTATTAGATCCAATAGCAACTTTTGACAAGATATTCATTTCCAATAAGCACCAGATTCGTTTGTCAAATTCTATAAGTAGTAAGCTTTACTATTGATAAAAATATTGTTTTCAAAATATTCGAATAGTCGAAAGTGTCAAGTATTAAAGCATTGCCAAGTTTTCATTTTATTAACTTCAAGTTAAAAATATCCCAGACATCAAGACGTTATAGAGCGGAATAGGGGCGATATATGTTAAATCAGATAAAGAAGCAATTCTGGATTACCACAATGGAATTTTCAGGTTTTAAGTTGGCACTTTGATTTCGGCTTCGTAAGATTTTTGTATAGTTGATGTTGCTTCTCAGTCATCTTACCCCTCTGTCATATTGATTCATAGTGGCCCAATATTGCAAGCAAAGACTTGTTAAATATTAATATATTTATTTCCACATTTCAAAATATTAAAAACACTAACTAACTAGTTATTTACACTATATGGCAATATTAAGCAACTTTTCCAATTAATCAAATCTATCATATATATGTCATTAATAGAACTTGTCTGGCTTAGAAGATATAAGTGAGACTATTTCGTGTGGAGTCTTAATTTAAATTGAAGACTTTTTGAAGTCGGTAACACAATTACGTTTTACTTTTAAAAGTTTCTTGCTTGACCTTTATACGTTCTGGCACTGCTAAAACGAACTAAGCATTTTATCGCCGCATTTGATTTCCGTCCCATTTAACCTGTTCTCTCCAGCGCCCAAAGGTGATGGTGCACATAATAAATTGCCAAAATGTCCCATCTTATATACTAAGAATCTCTCTATATCTCTGGTCGGTATAAACAATTAATTCTTTAAATCATTTATGACAACAAAGGAGAGGGTTGTTATTAACTTTATAAGTGACTACTTTAATTAGCGAACTCTTACCATAGGTAGGTGGTAATTGTATTCATAGGGTGTGAATTGAAACATCTAGTTTAGATATTAGCCACTTTAATAATGCAAGATTTAATTTGCATTAAATATGATCAATATAAAAAAAAATTTCTAACTACTTTCATGCATTCGTCCTTTCACACATAAAACTACTGTAGATCAGGTTAACTACTAGTAAAGATCTAATCTCTAACACATTTCTTGATTATTTGAATTTCACTTGAACTACTCTCTTTACTGAATTTAGTCAATTTTTCTTTTCTACTAAAACGGAGTTTGGTCGATTTTTTTCTGACCCTTAAATATTGAACTTTGGCGTTCGAGGTGGACGATCTTGACTTGACTTTGCTCTCTTTCTCTCATAAGAGGAGGTAGGTAGTGCGTAAGCCTGATAAAATGTTTAAGAATTTCTAATTCGCCCTTACTAGGGCTAGAGAAGTTGGCATATTTACCAGTTTGGTGGAGTAAATTAATTGACTGTAGATTTGTTGGATTTTGTCTAAAGTCGAGATTTTTTTGGTAACTGGCCACGTGCGGAAGATTCCGAAACAAAATACGCTGTTTTTCTTCCTCAAGGGGTGCCTGTAGGAGATAACCTTGCTCCAATTCGTCATCACCACCAAAATCCTACTTAGCTAGGGTTTTTATTTGGAGTGAGTGAAGTAGCTACCGGTCAGCCAGTCCAGTTGGTTGTTTTAATTTGGTATCGACTGCAGACAGAGTTACGGGATGTCCAGGTTGGCACTACCTCAAATGCCACTGAGAGTTTATGGGTCCCAAGGCGCCTAGCAGCCTACGTTCAGAAGGCCGGGGGTGATATCGGCGGAGATCAGATGAGATAAGTGTAGTTTAAGTTGGGTTGGGTGTGGTACTATGTACACAGAACGCCTGTAATCTTCCACATAATGTGAATGTGTGTTTTTGGTATTTTCAGCGTTGTATTATATTGCGTGCTAGCTTTATTTTTCCTGCGGTGTAGTGATATAAATATTTTTGGAACTGTTTAGGTGTAAGCATAGCTTACCGATGCTAATATAATTCAGTGTATTTCCGGCAGACATACAATTTACTAGCGTAGTTCGATTATTGCTCATAGTATTTTTTTCATATTATATTTCTTTATTCTGCCCATTTAATATATTTCGTGGTAAATGATAAAGACTGTTATTCTAACTGATTAACTATCTGGTTGTAATAATTTTTACCTAAAGGTATTTCAAAACTGATTCGTTAAAATTTATTTATGTAGAACAGCGGACACGTATACCATGGTAGACACGCACAGGGTTTAGTAGCAGTAAGTATTATTATACTAATAACTCTAAAGTTCTAGTACGATATGACGATGGATATCGTATGCTTATTTCGTTTATCATTAGTGTGTTGAAATTGATTTTGGATCTTTCGTACTTATTTGTTATGTTATCCTGTTACTTCCGATATGATCTTCTATATTTGTGAGCATATATCAAGTTATTATTTGTTTTCAATTAAGCTTTTCACATTTTTTATATCTATATCATTTTGTTTATTGAAAGAAACACGACAACACACGAACGTCAAACCTAGCAAGCATCCAATAAACTTAAACCAGCACGAGCATTACCGTCTTTTTTTTTTAGGCAAGCGTAGTTGAAAGTCGTTTCGAATTGCTTAAATTCTCCTCGACATTACTCTTGCTGTATTATGCCAAAAATAAATCATATTACTGTTTTCTGAATTATAAAACCTGGCTAGTTGTAGTTGAGGTTTCCCAAATACATATGTCATAGTGAAGTCTTGAGCTGATATACGCATTGTAAACGTAGGCTAGTTATTTCAAATTTAAGGCAAATTTCAAATTTCTAAGCATAAAGCAAAGGCTGTTTAACTTTGAATTTAAATCATCACACTGGGCTTTCCAATTTAGATTTACATCAATTGTTAAGCCCAGAAACTTGTATGTAGTAGATCTGAAAATAGGCTCAGATCCCACTTTGAGAGAAATATTTAAGTTTTAGGTGTTTTTGCTTTGTCAAATCTGATATAAGTTGTTTTGGAGCTATTTAGATATAAGGACTTGTTACTGAACTAACTACCAACAGCTTTAAAATCAGCGTTGCAGGTCTCCTTAATTCATCGCTCCCTGTGAAAAAAATAAAAGTAAAATCATCTGAAAATAGTGCTATCAGTCAATTTGGATTAATTTCATGCATGAGGTCATTATTATATGATATAAACAGAAAATGGCCCAATACTGATCATTGAGAAACACCGACATTGATATTTAATATGTCTGAGGCAGCACACCCTACTCCTCCATCATAAGAAAGATTTACATACTGTTTTCGATCCTTTAAAAACTTGAAAACTAAATATCTTGGCGTTAAACAGACCTACGACTTGGTAGATCTTCTTGGCGCCAAACCCAAGCAGATCGATCACTGAAACGATGATTCACGGTTGAGTGTTTGTAAGGCACTTATTACTGCTTCGACTAAGTAAACTTAAATTTTGAGAAAACTAACTAAATATCTTGGCGTCAAACAGGGCAGCAATAGAGGCTGATGTTTTCGGTGCCAAACTCGAGCAGAACGGCGACTGGACCGTTGTTTCACGGTTGAGTGTTTGTCAGGAATGTCAGGCACTAAAATCTAATTTTTCCTACAAACGCTACAAAGAGATTAAAGCGGGAATTGCGCGGACGCAGATGAATTTGGAAAGGTAGAAACATGTTCTTTCTTTATTTGATATATTGCTGTTTACACAACACTGACGGAGACAAAGATATATTACATTGAGAACGGTTAATAACGTTTTCCTTGACTGAGTGACAACTTGCTTTCCAGCGATTGTTTCATAAAATGGAATCTATTGTACCGACAAGCCAGGTCCTGACTAAGAATTAATTGAAATACAATGCTTTAAATGAACAAATTGCTGTTTACCTGGGGTGAAATAAATTTATTTTGGCTTGAATGTTGGCTCAATTAGACTACGATCCTACAGGGTGTTATCACCAAACTATACGGTGAAAAACGATAAGTTAATACACATGTTGGGGTGTTTTCCAACAATCATTAATTACCAAATAGTATTTATATTATGCAATGAGCATTTAATTTTAGCTATTAAGATACGAGTATGAGAATAATGAATGCGAGTGTCGTACTAAGATTTAAATGTAAGTTGGTTTCATAGGAATGAAAAATAAGCCCTACTTAAATTTTTTGTTTTTTCTAATAAATAGTAACTGTGAACTGTCAAAGTTGATAAATTTTAAATCTGCCATGGTCATGGTAATTTGTGAAGTTGAGCGCATATTGCTGACATGATGTATGGTTGTTGCTTAGAAACTTGCATCTTATTGAATAAATATGTAGCTAAATGAATCAATTAGAGTATAGGAGTAGACTTTTTTTTATAGTTTTTTCGTTCAAAGGGTAATATTCTGTAGAGCATGTACATCTTAAGAAATGGGGATAATAATTGTTCATATGCCAAATTTCTAATTAGGAGAGAAAACGTAAAGGCGATTTATTAATTAACTCTTATCCTAAATCTGTTTAAACTATTAATGTGTTGTAACTATACATTTCATTTGCATGTTACCAAATTATTTATGTAAGAAACGATTGAAACTGGTTTGGGGTGAGAAATGCACAGAAAATCTTGGCGCTACGGAAGGAAGCATGAACATATTTAAATGCATTTAGGCATATGACAATATAGTCTCTAATTAGCATTTCATATAGTAAAAGTTGTTTTCGTACTATTTAAAAAAATAAATTAATTAATACCAATTTACATAAATGTGACAGTCACCGGGCAGAGAATGAAAGATCAGCTGCATTGATTTCTGTTTCTTGTTAAGCCGGGTGAAAGCATCTTTTGACCAACACAAAATGTTATCATCTTGCCAGTTTGTATGTCGGAAAGAATGCTCAACTATGACAGCTGTTCAACATTCTAATGGGAGACTGATTTGCCATCTTCGGCGGAAAGCCTAACCTGCTGGGATCTCAGGATAGTATTTGATTGTGTGAATATCTCAATTCTCTTCTTCGAAAAAAGTATGTCAGTTTTTATGATGGAGGGACAGGGTGTGCTACTTCAGACATATTAAACATCAGTGTCGGTATTCATCATGGATCAGTATTGGGGCTTTTTCTGTTTATATCATATATTAATGACCTCATGAAAGAAATTGGTCCAAATTGACAAATTAATATCACTGTTACTTTCGGCAGGGAGCGATGAAATTAAGGAGACCTGCAACGCTAGTTTTAAAGCTGTTGTTATTTGGTTCAGTCGCAAGTCCTTATATCTAAATAGCTCCAAAACAATTTGTATCAGACTTCACAAAGCAAAAACACCTAAAACATAAATATTTCTCTCAAAGTGGGATCTGAGGCTATTTCCAGTTCTACTAAATATAAGTTTCTGGGCTTAACAATTGATGAAAATCTAAATTTGAAGACTCAGCGTGATGATTTAAATTCAAAGTTAAATAGCCTTTGCTTTATGCTAACAAATTTGAAATTTGTTTTAAATTTGAATTAACTAGCCTACGTTTACAATGCCTATATTAGCTCAAGACTGCCCTATGGTATATGGATCTGGGAAACCTCTACTACAACTAGCCAGGTTTTATAATTCAGAAAAGAGCAATATGATATATTTTTGACACAATACAACAAGACTCATGTCGTGGAGAGTTTAAGCAACTCACTCTTTGACTTAAGTTTATGGAGTTTGTTTGTTCATATTTTTGAACAAATCGAAGTTTTCTTGCTATTCTAATATCCACAAATGTTTCACAAGGTCGGAAAATGACTTTCGTACTGTCAAGTGTCAACTGGATGTGAGCAAATATTCTTTGCATTGTCTAGGCTTACAGGCATTTAACATACTGCCCCAGTATTTAAAAAATCAACAGTTTTAAATCATTCAATTAATGAATATTGAAAATTATAACTTGGATGAATACTTTAATGCAAATTAAGTGTGTATGCCATTCAGGGTGCATGTTCTTCATATAAGTATAAAAATGCAAAAGAGCTTAATTGAAAACAAATAATGAGCTGAGCTCACAAAATATAGAAGTAGATCATATCCGAAGTAACAATATAACATAACAAATGATTGCAAAATATCCAAAATCAATCAAGCAACAATTTAATGATAAACGCAACATGCATACGATATCTATCGTCATATCATTCTAGTACTTAAAAGCTATCAGTATAACCTTTATTGCTACTAAACCTTGTGCGCGTCTACCATGGTATACGTGTCCGCAGTTGTAAATAAATAAACCGTAACGAATCGGTTATGAAATACCATTACATAAAAATTATTATAACCACATAGTTAATCAGTCAGAACAACAGTGTTTATCATTTACCACGATATATAATAAATGAGAAGAATAAGGAAATATAATATGAAAAAAATACTATGAGCATTAATCCGAAAACACACTTGTAAATAGTATGTCTACCAGAGATATACTGATTTAAATTAGCATCGGTAAGCTATGCTTACACCTAAACAGTTATATATTATATAGTTATAATAGTTATTTATATCAATACAACGCTGGAAATAATAAAACAGGCAATCTAATACGCTGAAAATACTAAAGACATGAAAATAACATTATGTGGAAGATCACAAGCGTTCTCTGTGCATAGTGCCACAGCCAACCCAACTTAAACCACACTTATCTCATCTGGTCTCCGCCGATATCACCTCCGGCTTTCTGAACGTAGGCTGCCTTGGGACCCATAAACTCTCAGTGGTATTTGAGGTAGTGCCAACCTAAACATCCCGTAACTCTGCCTGCAGTCGATATCAAATTAAAACAATCAACTGGACTGGCTGACCGGTAGCTACTTTACTCTCTCCAAATAAAACTCTAGCTAAGTAGGGTCTCGGTAGTGATGACGAATGGGAGCAAGGCTCTCTCCTACAGGCACCCCTTGAAGAACGAAAACAGCGTATTTTGAATCTTCCGCACGTGGCAAGTTTCCAAAAAAAAAATCTCAACTTCAGACAAGATCCAAGAAATCCACAGTTTATTAATTTACTCTACCAAACTGGTAACTATTCCAACCTCTCTAGCCCTAAATAAGATTATCTCCGTAAGGGCGAATTAGAACTTCTTAAACATTGTATCAGGCTTACGCACTATCTTCTCCTAGGAGAGAAAAAGAACAAGGTCAAGTCAAAATCGTCCACCTCGAACGCCAAAGTTCAATGTTTGAGGGTCAGAAAAAAATAGACCAATAGGCCAGCTTTACACTGTCCTACGACAACACGTAAAATACAACAAGATGGTTACCACCAAATTCAATAACGTCTTCAATACGCAATAAAACTTACCTAAGGCTGTATGATCTTATGTATTGCTTTCAGGATAAAGAAAACCGACGATAAAATCATTATTTACGATGACAAATTAAACAGAAACTACCTCATTCCGTCCCGCGGTCATTTTAAACTCCTGAAATCAAAAACACTAAACGCATGAATACGCGGCGCAATAATTCACGCCTAAACATACCTTTAACCAAGAGCATGCGTCTCGGTTGGAACCAGCTGCGAAACCACCGGGCAGCGTTGCCGAATTTAGGGCACACAACGCAACCACTAAGTCATCTTGCCTGCCTTCATCAAGCGAAAGCTCACATAGTCGTTTAACATCAAACTGATGGTAGCACATCAAAGAAATATGTTGTTTCTTGTTGGCTTTGTACGCAAACACATCAAAATCGCATGAGGATCTATGTACACTCGGCAACATTCCAAGGGTACCCCTTAAAGTTAGGAAAGCCAACAATTATTGTCAAAGTCAGCTGTCTTATCTCATCTGAATGTTACCATATCAGAAATAAACATTGACTGAATTTTGAACTTTTCCTATTAAATACTGAAAAAAATCCAGGAAAATAACCGATAAACTCCGAAGCCAATATTTATGACATCCATGAGACTATTTTAATATATATTATCATCAAGAAAGTGATTATTCGGGAAGGTAAGAGAACTATTGAATGTTTTGAAATGCACTGCTATAAATGCTTGTAACTTTGAAGGTCTCTTCGATAGCGATGGCCAGATTACAGTACGATTTATTGATTGATTATGTGCTAAGCCAGTGAAAAATTTTCATAAACCCCGATCGATCCTATCAAACAGCTCGAGAAAATCAAGTTACGTATACGACCACAGAACTCTCAATTTGCCCTGGAGCAGACCGATAAAAGAATAGGGTCATACGATAATCATGCGGGTATCAAAACGAGAGAGCAATATAATATTTAGCTTGACGGACTAGCATAATAGATGTAGGATTTGAGGTGAAATAACTGACTTTATTTGAGCTCTATCTATGACATGTTTTCATAATAATTTGACATGTAACAAAGCAAGTACTTAAGTATTTGTCTTAACTGATATTATACAATTACAGTTTTCTTTTAATATTGACGCATTATATGTATGTAAAATACATATCATATCTATATTGAAAAATAAAGCATTTAAAACTAAACTAAATTAAATTAAACTAGCAGATCTGTACAAAAATATGGTACAATTTCCTGAGGCTAAAGTATGAAGACCTTAGTCCTAAAGTTGGTAGATTCGATGGTACACGGTGTGCTACAAGTTTCAATACGCATTAAAAAAGTTAAATTTGATTATCCCAGAAACAGCTGCTCAAAGCAACACCTACTAAGAATACCTTTTTTTAAATAAAAGATGCCAAGGAATAAGAATTTAGAAATTTAATATACCGAGCCTTATTGAAGCTTTAGATGTAGTCGAAATGTTGCTTACAATTTTGGCGCTCTCGACAATGTACATCGAAACTTTAATCGGATATGAATTTCTCATCCTAAAAAACTTCAAGTAACAATGTTGTGAAAATTACACTATTTATCTTAAATATTTACAAAAGAGCTTGAAAAAATAATAACTTTGATACGCGGTATCTCGGAAACTAAGTTTTTTTTAATAATATGGTAAATATTATTAATGCATGGGTCCAAAAAATCCAGCCGTTATTGGATATCCCTATAAACGCACGCAAAACATGAATGTCAAACACTAACACCGATAAGCTCGTAAGAGTAGTGTTGGGGAAACACGTGTAGAAACTATCATTTTCACCGTATAGATTGGTGATAACATCCTGTATGCATGTAGAATGAATGAGCCATAATTAAACTCAAAATAGATTTATTTCACCCCGGGTGCAACCCGATTTGTGCATTTAAATTAGCATATGCCAGTTCTTCACAACCCCTTAGTCCAAACCTGGACCGACGATCCCTTAGTTCGAGCCTGTACACTAGTACTGTCGGTATAATAGATTACAATATACCAAACTTTCACTCGTAAAGGAAATCGTTCTTAATCGTTTTCAGTTCAATATATTTTTGTCTCAATCAGCATTGTGAAAATAGTCTGTCAAAGAAAGAAAGGAGATGTTTTCCCCCTCTCAGATAAAAACCGACGCGTAGCTTTCCCGGTTATTGTCCCTCCCGAAATTGTAAGAAAGATCATGTTTCAGTACAGTTAAAATACTGACTCGAGCAACAGCTAAGTTGCTGTTCGCTGTCATTTCGCGCCAAATAGGCCATTTTCTAGTTTTGTGTGCACAGATATTGGAAATATCTGGTGTACCTCAGTTATCTTTGTCCAAGCTTGGACAAAGACCTCCTTTGGACGTTTTTAACGCGATTGTGAGACTACAGAATCGTAGCATCTCTCGTCAAGAAGAAGTAAAATGGCGGATTAACGTTGCTAGTCGAATAATTCTTGTAAGCAAGGTGAAAGCTGGATTTATGGTTTCCGTAAACACAAAAATTAAGTTTGGAAAGTAACTAAGTAAAATATCTCCCCGTTGAAGACAGGTAAAGCAGAGTCAAGGTGGAAAGGTACGCTGTGTGAAAGTTGCTAAGTTGGAGAACTAAAAGTATTAAAATAAGAAAGATAGAAAACTCATTTTTAAATCAAACAATCAAGACTTTTTATTAGATATACCTAATTTTAAGAAACCTTTCGTAATATTGGTTGTATGCTTGAATGAACGAATGCTTGCAATTATTCTAAGAATTGTACATATATAATTTCTATTTAAGATAGAAAACGCTGTTTATTTATATCTATAATATTCAAATGCAATTTACACCTGCATTATTAAAGTAAATTAAACCGAATACATGTTTCAATTCCTCTCACTACCCTATAGTAATACAGTTCATTAAAAGTGGTTAATTGTGATACCACACCCTTCTGTATGGTGTTAAACAATAATAAAATCACTTGTCTATCCCGACCAAGTAGTTTCTAAGATATAAGAGTGGATGTATGAAATCTGCGACACATTGTATATCTTTATTGAGCTTTCGAAATAAAGTATTCCAATTACTTTGATTTCTCGTGTTCGAATATGCCTTTGTGTATCTAAGTAATAGCATTTAAATCTTCAAAACTCGCAATTTTCAACATCGCTTGGGGAAATCGATTCGTGCCGGAAAATAACAATTACAGTTGATATAGAGAAAATTTATTGGAATAGTGTTCAGGGCACTAGTAAGTATATTCCTTCAAATTATCATATTCTCAGTTTTGAAAATTAAATATTCACAAATAGAACTTCTCGAGGGAATACCAAACAAATATAACGGCTGCACTTTTAGTAAACAATTACCCCAAATTTTCTAATTAAATTACTAAATTACTAAGGCAGTAGCTACATGAATTATTGCTGGTTTCTAATTTAGATTATTACTAGTTTATTTCTTTATTTGTGTATACAATATTTGAGTAATAAGGGCAAAGAAGTAAAATTATACCGGCAAATTGATAGAGCAATAAGAAAAATCGGGAAAAATAATTTAAGAGAAGCTTTGAAATAATGAATTATGCTTTTCAACAGTTCGAAAGACGAATAGAATAAAAGCAAATATTTGTAAGGAATTGCGCAAAATAAATTGTCAATATTTTGCTCAATATCACCTAGAAACCAATTACTGCAATAAAATGATTAGCTGACTGTCATAATGCAGAAGTTTTTATCACAAATAATTTTATGTAAAATAGTATTCCGAAAATGATTGGGCCAAAAAAATTAAAATGAAAACGTGCTGTACGTATATAAAATCGTTTCCATGTATAGTTTATATCTTCAAGTATTTATTTATTGTAAAAATAGTGTTCTATGATCTATCCTAATTATTTCCGTCTAAACTTCAAAAACAGCTCGGTGAGCACATAATTAAAATCGAATATTCAACTATTCATTTGTGCCCATAAACACTTTCGATCAGGACCTCAAGAAAAACAACATATCAAAATTTCATCAAATTGAATTGGGCACGTAAATCCCATAAGGCGTGTGCGGGGTTCTTTGTAAAGCTACTTTATCGAAAGTTCCAAAACTAATCCTTGTAGAAAGTACTGCGTAATTGGTACTTTTAACGAGATAATCATTGAAGTTTTAAAAATGATATTATAATATAGTGTTAATTCTAAGCATATGCTCATAAATAGTTTTAGTTGCAACATTAACAATTGTATTATGTATTAAACGATAATCTATCTAGGTTGAATATGAGCTTCTTACGATTTGAATGATATTGGCCATAGAAGCGAAAAAATATACGAAAATTTGTATATTAAAATTTGATCGAAGAGCAAAAAAAAAATCGGTTCCCTAAAACCCTTCCATTAACGTAAGAAAATTCACTTAAAATTACAGAGAAATAGCATTTACAAATATTGCTCTAAGTTAATCAATCAGCAGGGTATAATAAACGTCTT
>MU183267.1:63699-82884 GCA_016904865.1 Pissodes strobi | reverse complement strand
GCAATAAGAACACTCTATCGAGCACAAAGGAAATTGGCAATAACTTGGTTTCTTGTAGATTTTGGCTTTTGGCTCTTATAGGAAAGTATGGATTTGTTAGAGCAAACTAGATACTTCTTAAGGGCACAATAATGGATATTATATGTAGGTTTGTGCACAAGTCACGACATGAACTTTAAGCTTCTTACAATTGCAACGATTGTAAGAATGTAAACGATAATTAAATTAGGAATAAATCAATCATTGTTAAACTAGTAAAATCATGTCTTAATTAGAATGCAATACAAATTGATAACATCCGTTTATCAGAGTGAATAGTTTCGAATAAAATGCTAAATATAATATATGGTACAGCGACGGCCATAATTCAATAAACGCTCAGTGTTAGAAATATTTTCAGTCTTGTTAACATTATCAATTAGACAAACTTGACTGTATGGTATTATTATTCTCAGTTGAAAATCTCGATTATAAAAAGACTGTTCAAAATTATGACGATCATATCCAAATAAAAATAAAAGCGAGAGTTCGTCTTGGTCAGTGCAGGCAACCTTCGATTATTGATTAAAATTATTTGCCACGTTCTTTATTATCCTTTATTTTTTTTTACTTACGTTCACTTCAGATTAGAAGCAACTGAGAGTGAATAAAGCTAAATTAAAAATTAAAAATTGTAATTAAAAACATTTGCAATTACCGATGCGTACCAAATTATGCTCTAACTCAAGGCTAGTAGATTAAATAGGTTTAGGGCGACAAGAGCGTCACAACGTATGCCAATTCACCGCATTGAAAAAGACTCTTTAAAGCGCTGTAATGGAATATATGCTTATTCCGCTCCACTAAAACTTTGGTTCATTTGCAAATGATTCTCGGTATTCGATATTTGAGTCGCCAGTGACATCTATTCACGAATGGATTTATTTCGTGCAATTAACGATTTTAGAAGCAGTAGTACGCTATTTTGTATTTACCATTTATGAATCTATTTCATTATAGATTACTATATTTAATATTTAAGTTGCCAGTGATATCTATTCACGAATGGGTTTATTTCGTGTGGTTAGCTGTTTTAGGAAGCGCAGTACGCTATTTTATACATACAATTCATGAATTTAATTTACTATAGATTGCTATATTTAATATTGGGTATTTCTATAGCTTGACGCTGCGTGATTTATAGTAGTGATCACATGATATAAATTAGCCAATAATACAGCAGCCAGAATAATTTATCGAACGTCTTAAATTTTGAGAGCGAGGTCGTTTATCTTGTGTCGAGACGCTTGGCGGGTGAGTGCTGATTTTTAATATTGAAATATTTAATTCATCTTGCAGTATATTTAACTAATTCTTTCATTTTTAAATCCATAACTAATATTTGTTTATGATTCATTTAGTCTTGTTCGACTAAAGCAAGAATTTAGCATTGTTATATTCCATTTTTTATTAGCTTATATCTTCAATAATTTTTAATTATTTTCGTGACCGTTGGGTAAGAATACCGATTTATTGGTGAATATTTGCGTCTCTTATTAACCAAATTCATGTAATTTGAAAGAGATTAGTCCAAATTTACGAATAACGTAATTATTTCATCGTTTAGTGGTAACGCACACTATTTTACGTATTTCCATTCAAATTGAACAGTATTATTGGGGTGAAGTCTCGGAGTTCATTCTATATATTCCTGCAAAGGTAGTAAATTGAATTTTCAGTAGAATTTCTCCGAATTTCCCTCATAGTATTGCTGGTTTTAATATTTTTTCTTTTCAGTCTTATTTAATTAAATTTTCACTTTATTTTTTACATCAAGTATATAATTATTAGCACTCGCCCTGTCTCGTCTCAACACTGATGTACCGACATTCTTTGCATTTATGAGAGGTTAATCTCACATATGTAAAATTATCTGTGTTCATAACTTTTATCTAAAGTTCTATCTCGATGCGAGATAGGGATTATCTTTTCTTTATCGCTAATTAAATTGAGGCGTAATTACGCTCAATTATCGTTTATGTGCCAAGAGCCGAAATAAAAAAAGTAACAGCAATTACTTATTTTGAGTTATAAGACTCTCTATTAGAGGTTGTACCTCTATTTTTCTGTTTATTATCAAATTCAAGTTATTTAGATTTACCGGGAGTTACTGTTTTGGAACGTTATTCCATTAATTTCTTTTGAATTTTAAATTTCAGTTATTATTTTCTTTTGAATTTCATGTTTTAAAGTAAAGAAAAGGATATCTTGAGTAACAGTAGTTATCTATAATTTTTGTTCAACTTAACATTGTAATTCAAGTTCTGGTTATATCTGCTTTAACCAGTAAATTTTCAAACTGTTGATTGCTTCCTCGTGTGTTAACAGTGTCACTGATGTTCACATGATATTTCCCTGAATATTATTTAATTAGCAGTATACATTGGTCTAAGAATTGTTTATTTCTCCTTACATGTTGTAAATCTACCTGACCGCACAACTGAGCAAGGAACAAGTCGCTGTACTAGACCTGCTGTAGAGAGAGACTGCGTAATTGGTACTTTTAACGGCCATAGAAGAGAAAAATATACGAAAATTTGTATATTAAAATTTGATCGAAGAGCATGCTTACCAAAAAAAATCGGTTCCCTAAAACCCTCCCATTAACGTAAGAAAATTCACTAAAAATTACAGAGAAATAGCATTTACAAAAAATATTGCTCTAAGTTAATCAATCAGCAGGGTATAATAAACGTCTTGACACGCTTATGTGTCATGTTAAAAAGAGAAGAGGGATAAAGCAATAAGAACACTCTATCGAGCACAAAGGAAATTGGCAATAACTTGATTTCTTGTGGATTTTGGCTTTTGGCTCTCATAGGAAAATATGGATTTGTTAGAGTAAACTAGATACTTCTTAAGGGCACAATAATGGATATTATATGTAGGTTTGTGTACAAGTCACGACATGAACTTTAAGGTTCTTACAATCGTTGCAAAATTGCAACTAAGAAGGAAAGCATTTTTTACATTATTCAATTGTTGCATGTCATTAAATGCTAAAAATCTTTTGAAATTAATTAAGGCATCATTTGATGACATGCTATCATGTAACTGGGAATGTTAAAGTCACCTAAGATTAGGCACATTTTACCAAACAAGACTAATTGTCATCATAAAATGTAGTATATACTTCACACTTACAATTAGGAACAAAATACACTACAGTAACATACAAATAAACATTTCCACTCAACTACACACGAATACATAGGGCTTTCAAGTCATCATCAAACATATAACATTATACACACTCTTCACAGTAAGCAGTACGGCTCCCTCCGATTCACATTTAATAACTAATAACCGGTAACATCACGCAGACCTTACAAGAGAGGCAATGTTTACATTTGTATGGCCTTCCGCTCGCTTTGCTCGCTACGTGGCGCAGCCAACAAAAACTAATTAAAACTAACCAAAATGAAGAAAAAGAACTTTTTTACAAACATAACCTTAAAAAAAACATGTCTTGTCACTGGAATCGAACCCGGGTCGCCATGGCAGATCAACCACCGAGCCACGAGACTCGCTGACAGCAATTTCCTGGACTATGAAGATATCTATTTGTCAGAAATGTGTTTATAATGAATGCCCAGGACTCGTCAGGCGGGAAGACTCGGGCGGATATTTAAAAAAAAAGGTTTGCGTAACATCACATCACATAATACTCAACATCATGGCTCAGGACTACGTGACCGGCTTAACCAATAAAAAATTAGCCACCTCCATATATTTTATTCCTAAGGATCATAACGAGTACTTCCGACTGACGAGTAGTGGGCTGCGCGCGCATCATAATGTTTACGTTTACATTTGTATTTTTTCCACTTTGTGCAATGCCCTCCAACAAAACTAACCCAAACTAACCCAAGGCACGCCCAAAATCAATGAATAAAATCGTTTTACAAACATAACCTTAAAAAAAAGATGCCTTGCCACTGGAATCGAACCCAGGCCGCCATATCATTATCTAAGCACTGAGTCACGAGGCCCACTGAAAGCAGTGCCTTGAACCATAAAGATGTCTTTATGATTATTTGTCAGAAATGCGTTCATGTAAACATTATGATGCGCGCGCAGACCTGGACTCGTTATGATCCTTAAGAATAAAATATGCGTGTCGCACTATCTTATATAGAGTCATTGTAGCATAGGGTACCAAATTCTACCGGTGTAGGTTGCGGCATAGCTTTTTATACCAAACGTTGGACCCCAATTTTAATATGGTTTTCAATTATGAACAAAGTTAATCATAACAATGTATACTTTAGATAATTACATTTTCTAATTAAGATTCACATTTAAGTTCAAACTTTTCACTGTGTTATTTTATATTAATTGGGATGCTAGTTGATTTATTTCCTCAAATGGCATTTAAACATATTGTATTTTATTAGTAGGACCAGGATTTGCAATAATATATGTTGATATCAGAAACACATGTTGAAATACTACCTGTTCAAAATATCTTGTCATCAAAATAAACAATTATTAAAACCTATAATGTCACGTTTCCAATACTACTTTATAAATTGCCAATAAAATATACGGAGGTTCTAAAGGCTAGTACTTTTACGGATAATAAATTGCAAATAACATTATATGTAACTCTAGAGATTAAAAAGGCCGTATCGTGCGAAAGTTATCACAGCTCTGTATAAATTATTTGATTAGATAATATCGATCTTAAACACCTCAAAGGTACATAAGGACTGGTTTATAGCTGCAAGTTAATTTGCTGTTTATTGCTGGAGAAATGTGCACGGATACTAGGTAAACCATCTCAGAATTTATTCTTTAGTACTCATATATTTATTATAGTCTTAATAGGGTTTTACCACAAAAATGGGTTTTTAACTACAGCTAGACACCGATAAACATCACGGAACGGATGCAAACAAATATCCATGATACCACAAAGAGAGATATATTATGATGGATGGTTGCCAATTGATCATCATCACCCTGGATTGCTTGTCACTATTTTTACTTATTTTACTGTTGAACATTGTGGGCAAATTTCGAATAGAAAAGTTAACTAGAAATGTTGCGTCTCGTCCGTATATTTGAAAAATAATGAAAAAGAAATACCATTTTATCCATCATATCTGTCATACGGCTGCATCGACCTGACGAATTGTTCCGACAGAGATGGTGGAAATTGCTTATGGTTCACACACTTTGGCTTTCCATAATTTTGGAGACCATAGTAGTGAATTGAACTCGCATCTGGTAAATAATGTCCGCTAAAGCCACGATTTCTTTTTCATTATTTTAGAAAATTTAATTTCAAAAAACCCGATTTTTTAGGAATGCACCATCTGTTTAGAAATCAAAATTAAGTATCCTTAAATGATGTTAATGATGCTGATATAGCAAATGGCAGATTTACGATATTATTCTGGGCATCTTTGCACAGTGTGTTCCGAATCTAAACAGATTGGCAGAAGGTATCCAGTCTGGTTTAATGGGGATATAATCAAACTTTTTAAACTTAAGCAGAGGCATTTGTAATGAATCGGAGTTAGTAACCGATTCTGAGTAAATTCTTTCAACAAATTATTTCAAAATTATATTAGGTCCCCCTAACACTTTGCTTTAAAAAGAAAACCTTGGCCAATATTCACCGAACAAAGAGCTAAGACCCTGGATCGGAATGCAAAAGTCGTGTAAACCAATTTTAATTATCCTAATTTGGAACACTCGACGGTATGTTAAAACGCTAATTGACTGTAAAAGGTGGTATAAAAGCTCAGAAAATAATCTTCACGCGACTTAGAACGTTACTCTGCCAAAAACCATATGGGAATTTCGGAAATTTAGTAAATGTTATCTATCAAGAATGTTAGGCTGTCCAAATGGTTAAACACTATTGACTAACTCGTGGAAAGTGTCTCTGAGTACCTACCAGAGACTCGCGGAAAGTAAAAAGTAGTTAAGAAGAGTAATTTCGTAGGACTCGGAAAAGTACTATAGGAAACGCTGTTGGAAATTCGTCACTCGCCGTGAGAACATGTAGTCTAAAATCTACTAAGGTTTGGATTGCAGGTTACGGATTAACATTAAAACATAGGAAATAAGTTTAGCTGTAATTCATAATGATTAGGGTACCTGTAATTATAGAAACATAACTCCTGTATTTCCTTGATATTTTTATGAACCTCTCATTAAAACTGAGTGCTATTGCCAATGTGTATTTCATTTATTAGAATTTTCTCACCATGTTATCAGATTCCAAATCTCAATCAATCAATCTTCCAAATAATTAGAAAGTAATATTATGCTTGTATTAAAATTACATGTTTGTTAACATTAGCGAAAAATATGCATTAGGTTATATTTTTAGCAATTTTATTTTCTCGGTATTATGAAACAATAAATGTCTTGTTTTGGGTATACAATTGCAACCACATTGTATCAAATAATATGTAGTTTCTGGGCTGAAAAAACCACTGTTCATTCAGCAATTAAGAAAATTTAAAAACAGTCATTATTATGTCGCCCTTTTATCTTATTGATTCAGGGAAAACACCACGTTACAATAAAATTTTCATTTGGAATTTATCACTTTATGGAATCAATTTTTGACGAGTTCATTTTTCAGGGCTGAGACAATACTGAATTACTCGCAAAATAAAGGCGGTAGACAATTAAAACACCCATAGTTACTCTAATAAATAATTATATTATAACTAAAAAAGGTATCATTACATATTATTTAAATAATTGATGGATAAATAAGACCAGCTTTTAGTAATTTCTTTCCAGTAGCTTTTATGAGAAAACAAACTGCTTTGAAATATATTTTGCACAAAGTTTATTTAGCTCTTATTATTAATATAGTATCAAATTAAAAATGTATACTTAGCTGTGATAAATGACGTTACATTGATTTATTTAATATTTTTACAGAGGCCCTTCATCGTATTTTCAAGTATTGGCATTTCTTTCTTGAATAATGCTTGGTGTAATTTTATTTATTGGCTTTTCTTTTTGATAACAATTTCTGTTATCTATATGTATAATTTTTTAATAGGTTTACCCAATGATGAGCTTCTTATTATCCAATTTTTTCAGTAATTATTGTTGTATTTATATCCTGCCTTATAGTTGTATTTTTATAGCCTGTAAGGTAAATAAATATAAACCTCATAAGAAATTCTTTTAAATACTATAAAATTACGTTGTGTTTCTGTAGGTTATGGCCTTTTCACTATTTGTAGTGTAGAATGTAACTTTTAAAACCTGCATATATTTTATTGCCATTTTATAGAGTAGTATTTATAGCGAACGTAATATTTTAGGTTTCGATAAAGTGTGACATCCCGTTTTTCTCGCTAATATTGGCCTGTAGAGTTGAAGAATTTTTGGGGGTGACCCGGTAAAAAAAATCTGCTGCGGGCGCAATTTGATATTTCCCAGCGCGTCCGCCATAATCTCTGTCGTGAATCGCGCGACTTCACGATGGCATCGGCCCAGATTAACCTACACCAGATACGAAAGTCCGAGTCGGCACCTTTTTCGGCCTGCCCACAAAGGCGGCATCGGTTTTGGATTAAGGCGCGCGTTTGTTGGACCATGGAAATAATTTATTTATTGTGATTCCGGAAAAACGTTAGTTGCACCAGTTAAGAAATTAATAAAACTACCAGAAAAATAAAATAACATTTTATATTATGATAAATTTGCAAACCAAACATATCAAAAAATCTATTATGTATATAAATGAGACATTTTAATTTTTCGATTGGTTTTGTCTGATTTTCTCGAGGACTTCAAATCTCTGTTGGCGTATTTAAGAGTATAAAAAATTCTAAGTTTTATAAATAATTTATAAGACTACGAGCGTGCGCAAAGTGGCTACTTTGCGTAAGCTACTCAGTGCGCGAAGTAGTACTTTTCCGCACGCTATGCGGGAAAACGTGCGGGAAAGTAAAATTCTCTAAAATCACCAGAGACAAGAAAATGTTCATATATTTTTAGAAACTTTACTCTTTAGGACTTTTTATTCAATATAAGAAATCGTTTTAAGTTATAATTATACTCTTTTCTCCAAGAATTTCTGTAATTCGCGATATTGTAACTTAAACCAAAATAAACCATATATTTTGAAATCCTCGGTAAAGTAGTAAAAAATTATGTCGAGCAACAATACTTATAATTGTCAGATTGACAGATTTTAAACAAATCTAGGTGTAAAACGAAGTATCCCAATGACAGATACTTTTTCTTTTATTTAAATACGGGTCATTATTATTATTATTCTGTGCTTGTTTGGACCGCGCTCGTAGAAAAAATATTGATCCTAACACTTGCGCAAAGTGACTTTTTCGCACTCGACTGATTGACCGAACTCCGCTTCGCGTCGTTCGGTCAACATCAGTCGCGTTCGGAAAAGTATCACTTTGCGCCCTTGTGAGGAAAATAACTATTGACGGTGTACGTTTTCGCAAATTATTTGCAAGGATGATCAAATTCTATTTTGCTCATTTCAGTAAGGCATGCGTTGGAAATTCCAGGCTTTGTTGACAAAGTATCAAATAGAGACACAAATATTTTTCTAACTTATAAATATAAAAGAGGAATTTCTCGTTGGGAGATTTTACACTCCCAAAAATATTTTCTTCGGAGTCATACGCTTTAAAATGCATTAACAAATTAGAGTTATTAAGTAAGTTACATTGTTCTGAGAAATTTATGCAAATTTCACAAGAATGAATATTTAATGCTTTTTTGATTAAATAGCCACATGCATAGTTAAAATAATTTTGAGTGGGCATATTTAGCTCCCTGTAGTCGCATTCAGTAATTGTTATTGCCGCAACTGATTCTACTCCCGTTTTATGATAATTTGAAACACGTTTTAGTTCTGTAAGTAAAACGTCGAAATCATTTTCACAGTTCATATGTTCTGAGTGTAGAAAACTTTGACAATTTTTTTTTCTTCGACTGTCCTGAAAATAGACAAACACGCACTAACAACTGCTCTTGAAAACTGGGCATTGCAAACATCGTGTGAAAAGTATACTTTGCACGCGACGTGTGAAAAGTATACTTTGCACGCGGCGTGTGCAAAGTATACTTTCACACGCTTATTCACGTATTTAGATTAAAAGGCTTCGTCTTCGTTTTAGAGCTTCGCCCTCAGAGGTCCCATTCCCAGATCTCTAAAAAGGGGGCCCAATTTTAGGGCGTCGCCCCCCCCCCCCCAGGAGCCTATTTTTGCAAAAGTGTAGAAAATAGGACTCTCATACCAGGGGACCCCTTTTAAGGCTTGGGGCATAATTTTAGGGCTTCGCCCCCGGGAGTGAGGCGCAATTCGTAAATCTGTCAAAAATGGGGCTCCCGTACCATAGGTCCGATTCTAGGGTTTCGCCCCCTTCCTGGGGCCTCATTATAGCGCTTCGCCCCAGGGGGGGCCCTTTTCCAAATATGAGGCTCCCACACCGGGGGCCAAAGGCTTCGCCCCCGAAGGCCCCATTTTAAAATATGTGAAAAATAGACCACGTATCAAGGGCCCCATTTAAAGGCTTTGGGCCTCAAGGAGCCCCAATTTAAGGCTTCCCCCCGGATGCTCCCTTTTCCGAATATGTAAAAAATGGGTCCCCCGGGGGAGGGCAAAGCCATACAAGGACAACACCGGTGAATGGCGCCTTTTTCCAAAGATATGAAAAAAATAACTCCAAAAATTAAGTTCGAAATTCTAGAATGAGGGACGAAACCCTAAAAGGACGCACCGGGCAAGGCGTTGTCCAAGCCCTGGCATCTCAATACCTACTCATCACCTAGTTACACAAATTGCTGTAGAAGTGTGTATGCACCTTGTAAACTATACATATTATATAATATCAATATTATTTGCAGCCGTAGAAAAAGTATAGTATGCAACGCGTGTGAAAATCACTTTTCACACTTGTTGCACAATATACTATTTCGATGAACTCTCTGAAACTGGATTGGAGTAGGGTTTACTGAATTACCTTCCTGTTGCCTAATGTTCCCGAAATAATTTTCTGGGCAATCCTGATTTACTCTTTTACATTGTAAGTATGTGAATCCGGCTTTCTCAAGACGGGGCCATAGAACTTGGATTCCTTTTATCGTAGTCATACACGAAGTACGAAATTTACATTTGATTGTAATATTCTTGCCAACTTTGTTTGTTTACATCAGTGAAGTAGGTTGTCCCATCAAGTTTTTGTAATATCGATAATATTGCACATTCCTAACCATTGATCTGGCATGCCGACAAGTAGTAGTAACAAGTTGACAACGATGCGCTTATTTCTTTAAATGATCGGGCCAGTTTCTGAAGCCATTCTAAATTATTTTTACCTTAAGAGTGTATGATCCTATTATTGCTACTTACTTATTCTATAAAAAACTGATCGACTATTTATTGCTCATAAGTCCATATGGCATGTAATTCATGTTTTATTCATCAATCAGCCTTTTTAATGAAAGGCATACAATAAATTCAGAAAACACTTAAAAATCGGGGGGCCCTATTATCAAATAATAATTACCTATTTATTTTATCATTATCAATTCCTTGACGTTGATAAATAATAATTTACATACCTTGTGGAATCTGTAGCCAAAAAAAAAAAATGTATCTCTATTTTCAGATGTACAACATCTGCAAATACACTTATATCCCGTCATAATAAATAAGCGGTTAAATTTTAGAAATTCACACGTTCGATGATCATTCGTAATCGAAGCGCCCAGACTAAAAATTCAGCATCGCGAGTTCTACTGAAATGCGATCGAACAGAATCGCCCGTACTATTCCTTCCGCTCGATCTGGGAAGAAAGTAGGGGGAGTTGTACGCTATTGCCGCCGCGTACATTCGTATCTGGTGTAGGTTAATCTGGGGCATCGGTGCGACGCGAAGGAATTGGACCGGTACCATCTTGGTTGATCATGGAAGTAGGACACTTTTCAGTCAGGCTTCGTTTCGGCAAGTTCGGTTTTAAAATCTGAATTTTTCTCAGTAATCCATGTGGGATTGTACCGAATTTTTGCCAATTTCTGCTAGCATTTTGTACAGAGCTTTTGGAGATACCCTGTATACGTTAGAAAGTAATTAATCTGTTACACCTTCTGCCCTTTTTTAATTATAATCTTTACAAATTCAGATTTGGAGCGAAAAATTGTGCTGCCAATAGATTTGTCAATCCTATTAAAAACAACTAAGGCCCTGTGTAGAATGTAGATCCTTTTTACTCGTCGTTAACTGCATATTCAACATATTCGTTTTAAAAACTGGAACTCACATTCAACATGCTATTACCAAGTTAAAGATACGTTATCCACAAAGGTTACCTCTAACCTACTTTCTAAAGTGTGTCTCGATTTATCTATGGGATGGATCGCAGAGACTCCAAGCGAGGGATTAGCTGGATTAAATGTATCAACTGACAACAAAATTATAAATGAGTTTAAGTTTGAGTTCGATTTAGAACTTAATTATATAGGCTTGATAATTATAGAGAAGACTAATTTTATGTCAAACTATCGAAGCTCCAATTTCATTAAAACTATCATAATTTGTCGTTGAAGCTTACCCTTAACCTAATCAAGCTTAATAATGAGACAAAAAGTTTATATGAAACATAACCCCAGGTTCAGGGTGATAGACTATAGATTCTTCGTGAAACGTTTAAGAAACTTATCAGTGGCTTAATACAGAATCATATTTTTTTAACCGGTAATCTTAAACTCAGGTGTTGATTTTCATGGGATAAAGCTGCAATTGTTAGAGTTAGTGGTTAGTGGTATTGCTGATAATATGACTATGAATTTTAAGTATCGCGTCGATTTCTTTTACTAATAAGAAATTACTATATTTAATAAGATTGAAATTTAGATGAACAATTCCACTGGTTAGAAAGAGCGGTGGCGTACCAACAAACTTAAACATTTCTGAAGAAGTTATGTCCTGCGTTACTATTTTTATAAGGGAAATGGGGAGCTACTTTAGGACAGGCTTTATTACCGACTTTTCGATAGGTGGTTGCTAACATCTTCAGGGCAGCTAATTGAGCCTTGAGGATGATAGCCATCACCTGTACTAGATTCCGTAATTTAGACATAATATAGGTATTATTATTGCATAATTACCTTGATAGTTCAGGACGACAGAATCTAAGACAACCTAAGACAACCATGAATTCGTTGGTGTTATTAATAAGCATTCATGATATTTAGATTAGAGGTTAAGTATAATATAGATAAACCCAGAAAATTATTATTTATAGATGTACATTTATGTGTGAACAGAGAAGTTTTTCCCATTAGATTCCTATTAGTGTATTATAAAGTACTTATGTTTTACTAATAAAACCTTAAAACTACCCGAGTTGTCTCCTTCGCTATGCAACCATCCTGCATGCCCTTGGATACTGTTGGATAGTACGTAGGTGAATTGGTGTTAGTGCGACAAAGCGGTACGAAGAAATAGGCTCCAGTCAGACGAAAGAAGAAAATTTGGTAAATCAAGCAGGTAACAGTGAAGGTGTAACTCAGGATACCGAAAAAGGATTTTCAATAAGCTAACTTTTGGGAGTTGCAGCCTTCTGTGTAGCTGCCATAGCCGTTGTAGCGTACTGTATCTACCGAGTGAAGAAAGAATGGAAGAGAAGATACGGAAGGAAATCAGACGGAATCAAGAGAGAAAGTCTAATAATTATTGTAAGCTATGTTTAATTTTCGGTTTAAATTTTAGTAGTAGTATGGTAGAGTTGAGTCAAGTCAAATTATAGAATTATGTAAGATTTTAGAAAATTTTTTCGAAAATATTAGGAGAGTCAAGAGAGCGTCGTGAAAGTTTAGCTAGATTAAGTAAACTATCGATAGACGCAGGAAAGCTAGAACATAAATTTAATAACCTTAAAAATGCGGTCAGCCTAGAGGCGGAAGACCTAGAGCAAAGTTTCAAAGAGTATTTTAGACCGATCGAGGATTATCTCACTAATTCATGAAATATTATTAACCGAAGACAAGAAAAGATAATTATTAGTTAAGAAGAAACTTTAGGTAGAACTAGGATTAATAGTAATATAACAAGTATGTCGGAAAAATTTGATTTAAGGACAGTAGCGTCCTTGTTGCCGTCGATGGATGGTACCGAGGAGGCTACTAAGCAATTAATTGGCGCCAATGAATTGTATGGCGAGCTTTTTAGATAACGCCGGGAAGCCTTTATAGATAAAATATGTTCTAAAGCTAAATTAACTCAACGTGCAAAATTGCAATTAGAAAAATCGTATAATGGTGTTGACGAATTAATTATTGACATGAAAGCCCTTTTACTGATCAAAAAATCAGCTGCGGCCTTATCGACCCAAATGCATTGCGTAAAACAAGGTGAAAGAAAGACTATCGATGAATATTCTAAAGTAATCGAAACTCTTTTACTTGAATTGACGATAGCTCAAGCGAATAGTGATGATACGGTTGTACGAGTCTTACGCGGAGTTAATGAACAAATTGCAATAAGTGCATTCTCGAACGATTAAGGAATAGCGTATTAAGGACTATCGTGAAGGCAAGAGAGTATGGAAATTTGAAAGACGCGGTAATAGGCGCGAAAGAGCAGGAACTGGTTAAAAACCGTATTTTTAACTCCGATCCTAATAAATTTCACATGACAGGTCGAGGTAATTTTAGTAAATCCTATAGTCGTGGTAATCGTGGTAGATACATAAACAATATATTCAATAACCATGGTAATCATAATAGTGTAAGCCAAAGGTTTAATTTCGATCGACCACAGACATCGGAACCAAATCAGTAACAAGGACAAGGTCGGGGACGGTCTCTATTCCAACGGCCTGTGTGAAATCGATATCATTTTCAAATACGTAAGTTTTATTTTGCCGACAGCACGGAAAACGAGGAGAATAATAAACCGACAACAAATCGTAACAATCAGCAGTTTTTTCGAGGCTCATAATGTTAATAATTCAGAAGTATTTAATTTAAATATTAAGGCATTAAATTACATAAGCATAATGTATAGAACGGACGAGCTGTTATTTTTAATTGATGCCGGGGCGAGTATTAGTTACATTTTTGCTGAATATTTGAGTAAGCGTGAAATTATAAAGACAACTAAGAAAATAAACATAAAGGGAATTTCTGGTTCAACATTATCAGTAGGTTGGACAAATATTTCGTTTATGTTAAGTGCTGAGAAATTTAATAATGAATTTTTTATAGTAGTATAGTAGTAGGTACATTTTTTTAATAGTTACTGTCTGTTAATTAGCATAACAGATACTTTGCGTTGCATAACAGTTAGCTGAAGATTAGAAAGTTTTTTGCAACTGTATTTTCTAATATTGTTTAACATTGTATGGTTTCCTAACTGAAATTTTTTATATAAGTAAAAGGTGAGATGAAAGATGTTTGATTTGATAATATAACATTTTTTGTAGGTCATTTTATAACGAAATTAGGGCGCCAATTTATAATGATATTTTTAGTTGGGCGCTAATTTGTAGCGAAAACTAGCTAAATATTAATTAATTAATCAACTATGGCATTGTGCGCCATTTTGTATTGAAGTACTAGTTGTTCAAATGCATGAGACTCGTTTTTGTTTTTCTTAGGGGATAGGTCGTCGTTCTTTTACCAGCAGTGATTTTTTTGCGTATTGCGGGCGCCATAGTTCCTAGAGACAATGCGAGCTAAATATGAACACTTAAATGTAAATAAATATAAAAATAAGAATATCAGAAATTTGCCCTTATAATTCGCAATGTCTCACAGACCTCTATCTTGCGATAAATTAAAGAAATAAATTTCAAAACAATAATATATTAATTATACAATTAAATTACAAATACGATTGATGAAATTTTTAATGGAGTTAATCTATATAATCAAATGGTAAATATAAGTTATGAAATTATTTGAAATAAAGTTTATGAATAAATTGACTTAGTTAAGAGAATTAAAACTAATGTGAAAGATTTAAAAAAATATAACAGACAAAAAGAAGGAATGAATGAAGCGTTATTATTGGTCTTTGCAATATGTTTATCTTCTGATTGGCTAATACTTAGCTTGTCCAATTATTCTGTAACCATGCGATCGTATTGGGACCTCTACTGCAACCGCTTCTGCCTGTTCCCAAGTTAGTATCTCTTGGTTTTATCGAGGACTTATTTGGTTCCCAAAATATCGATTCCCTCAGAACACTTTGTACAGCAAGTGGACGAACACCTGCTACTTGCCAAGCACGATGTTTTCTTCCAGCCAATTCGGCGGTGTTGAGTACATGCAAGAGAAAATAACCTACTCTTAGACCAATGTATATCGCTAATTAAATAATATTCAGGGAAATATCATGTGAACATCAGTGACACTGTTAAACACATGAGGAAGCAATCAACAAATTGAAAATTTACTGGTTAAAGCAGATATAATCAGAAACTTAAATTACAATGTTAAGTTGAACAAAATTATAAATAAATACTGTTACTCAAGATATCCTTTTCATTACTTTAAAATATGAAGTTCAAAAGAAAATTATGACTGAAATTTAAAGTTCAAAAGAAAATTATGGACTTACGTTCCAATTCAGTGACTCTCGGTAAATCTAAATAAAAGATAACTTGAATCTGATAATGAATAGAAAAATAGAGGTACAACCTCTAATAACGAGTCTTATAACTCAAAATAAGTAATTGCTATTACTTTTTATTTCGGCCCTTGGCACATAAACGATAATTGAGCGTAATTACGCCTTAATTTAATTATAAATAAAGATAAGATAATCACTATCTCCCATCGAGATAGAAATTTAGATAAAAGATAAAAAACCAGATAAATTTACATATGTGAGATTAACCTCTCATAAATGCAAAGTAATGTCGGTACATCAGTCTTCAGACGAGACAGGGCGAGTGCTAATAGTAGCTATACTTGATGTAACAAATAAAGTGAAAATTTAGTTAAATAAGCCTGAAAAGAAAAAATATTAAAACCAGTAATACTATGAGGGAAAATTCGGATATATTCTTCTGAAAATTCAATTTACTACCTTTGCAGGGATATATAGAATTTACTCCAAGAATTAACCCAAATAATACTGTTCAATTTGAATGAAAATACGTAAAATAATGTGCGTGACCACTAAACGATGAAATAATTACGTGCTCCGTAAATTTGGACTAAGCCTCTTTCAAATTACATGAATTTGATTAATGAGAGACGCAAATATTCACCAATAAATCGGCATTCTTACCCAAGAGTGCACGACAAAAATTAAAAGTTATTGAGATGTAAGCTAATTGAAAGTGTAATATAAGAATGCTAAATTCTTGCTTAAGGCGAATAAGACTAAACGAATCATAAACAAATATTAATTATGTATTTAAAAATTAAAGAATTAGTTCAATATACAGCAAGATGAATTAAATATTTCAAGATTAAAAATTAGCACTTACCCGTCGGCGTCTCGATACAAGATACCCGATCTCGCTTTCAAAATTTAAGCCGCTCGACAAAATATGCTTGCCGGTGTATTATTGGCTAATTTATATCATGTGATTACCACTATAAATCACGCAGCTTCAAGCCATAGAAATACCCAATATCAAATATAGCAAGCTACAGTAAATGAAATTCATTAGTTGTAGGTATAAAATAGCGTACTGCGCTTCCTAAAATTGCTAACCACACCAAATAAACCCATTCGTGAATAGATGTCACTGACGACCTAAACATTAAATAACGAAAATCATTTACAATTGAACCGAAATTTTAGAGTAGCGTAAGTGTAATAAACCCATTCGTGAATAGATGTCACTGGCAACTTAAATCCCAAATATCGAAAATCATTCGTAATTGAACTGAAATTTTAGTGTAGCGGAATAAGCATATATTCCGTTACAATTTAAAATGTTTTGTATCAATTATGCACATGTTTCCTTTTTTTCTAAAATTAAATAAAAATTTATTAATTATAATGCTTAGAGCCTTTATAGAGACACATTAAGTAATTATTTACACAACAGAATTTTTTGCTGTTACGATATAAAAATCTGGTTTCAAGTGATTGAAACGAATCCAGATATATTTAGTAATCTAATTTAGAGGCATAAAACTACAGTCGAGTAATAATAAATAATAATCGATTTTAAAAGCCATTAAAATAAATTGATAATTCCAAACGGGCTGTATACATATGTCAATAAGCAGTTAAAATATAACAAAACCTAAGTCTGTACTTGAATTCGAAATAAAAAAAAATATTTCGGATCAAATATATCAACTTATATTTCATTATTCTGCTTTAATTTGGCATCTCTCGCTTTCCACGTTCTTATTGTTTTCCAGGGGCATTTTTACGCTATTCGAGGTATGGCTAAAAAAAGGGGTGAAAAAGATTCACGCGGCTCTTAATTGAAAATGTATGTTTTCGATATTTTTCTCGGCTCTGCTATGTTAGGTGTAAAGGAGAAATTATATTAGGGTTAATTTTAGATTTTTTCACGCTTTTTAATTAAGGCTTTTGAGCGGAGGTTGAAATAATATTGTCGGTCATTTGTTTTTACTGGAATAATCAGTTTTAATAAAGGATTCTTTTGTAAACGGGTCTTTCTTTATTTTACAGTGAATCAGTGATATAAAACTTATCAAGGATATGTTTAATGCCATTAAATATCTCTAAATGCTCAGGCCAAGATAACCCAGACCAGATGCGAAAGAGTGTCAAATATCGTGTTGTATCTCAATGACCCCGCCGCGTCGAACTTACGTTACCTGCACGATCGCTTAGTAATGATTTTTTGAAGGTGTGCGAAAAGATTGTCCACACCAATGCAGTTCTATTATTTAATTTACAACGTTACAAAATCTTGATTCTTTGGATATTGGTACTACCGTTGCGTGCTTCCAACAGTTTGGAAATATAGCCTTCCTCAAATGGATCATCTTTTCGATCGTTCTTGTGGTTCTTTATGTCTGCGATTTCTTGGGAAGTAAGGTTTTGTTGGAAAGAGTTACACTGAGCATGCGCCAGATCGCCAATTCTATATTAAAGCATATTTTGAATATTTTCCAGTAGACTTTATAAGGAATATTCATCAAGCATTCAGACCGAAACATTGAATGCATGGGATCTATGGTTAAAGCTTCCGGCAAGTAAAACCAAAGGAAATTTTTGCGCCGCCGTAATCAGACTGCATTGGTTTGAGGAACTTAATGTGATCTTTAATTATTAAATTATCTAATATATATATATTGTAAACTAGAAAGCATAATAACAAAAGAACACTCAGTCTAATGTTTGAACTTGATACTTGACATTGAAGGATCAAATATTATGAGTATTATCTAAACATGTTTTAAAAACAGTCAGTCAAATATCAACAAAATTTAGTATAAAAGAACGAGCAAATCAAGTAGACCACAACTTCTGGTTGAGTAGTTCCCTTTTAATTAAGGCAAAACGCTCCTCCTGTAAGCTCAAACCCTCCCGATCCTGATGATCTGGTTAAGTAGTTCCCTTTTAATTAAGGCCAAACGCTTTTCTGGTGACCAGGGTCAAACCTCCCGACCTTGACTATCTGGTTAAGTAGTTCCCTTTTAATTAAGGCCAAACGCTTTTCTGGTACCAAGGTCAACCTCCCGATCTTGACTTTCCGGTTAAGTAGTTCCCTTTTAATTAAGGCCAAACGCTTCTCTGGGAACCAAGATCGAACCTCCTCTATAGTGATGTCAGTGTAAAAGTAAAGTGTAAAAGTAACGTAAAGCTTAAAGTAAAAAGTAAAGTGAACCATAGATAAAAGTGAAACCTAATTAAAGCATACCAATATAACTAAAATGAATTATAACGCTCATAACAATTTAAACTAAAAGTAAACTCAAGGGAGCCGAATAGGTCGAGTCCAGTCAGTCCTCATCGAATGGTCATGCGTTCTACGCTATTCTAGTAAATTGTATTCAAACATAGTCGTCATTCTAAGTGCATTCCTTCCTGTATCTGAAGACCAATATACGTACAGTTTGTTTCGAATTAAGCGAGTCGTTATTCCATCTGATATACAACCCCCAGCTCAAGGAGGAACGCCGCCAGTAATCCCACTCAGTAGTACGCACCAGGGAAGCGCCCAAATTCCTCTTTGACA
>MU183267.1:44305-58065 GCA_016904865.1 Pissodes strobi | reverse complement strand
TTCACGGCAGATGTTCCCAGGATTTGGCCCGCATAATCCCGCCCCTGGCAACTCCTGTCAGACAGTCCCGACAGACGGCAGGAGCGCACCAGTTCGTCGTACAACTAGAAACACCTAGAACATCGCTTTACCAGAACTCATTTGTCTGGCGCACTGCATCACTGTGGAACTCACTTCCAGGACATCTGTTTCCCACTAATTACGACCTACAAATATTCAAGAACCGTGTCAATCAACATCTTCGCACACACACCGCTCGTCGAGCGCCATAGGATCTCCCTTTAGTGTGTGTGCCACTGCCATAAAAAAAAAAAAAAACTCGATGATATTTTCAAAAAGCAGTACCGTACAACCCTTCTTCTCCCATATTCGAATTCCTGGAGTTGTCCTAGCTACGTACACAAAGAAAGTGAAATATATTTCACTCTCGAATCAATAATCGACGAGTTAGAGCGTTCTCCACATTTGTATTCTAAACACTGAAAATCGAGCTTTAAATTTTCGTTGGGCCACCCTGTAGGAAAGATATTATATATTATTTATTAGGCCATGCCATTTTACCATCAATGTAGAGTCATATGATGCACGAATGATTAATTACACAGCAACTAAACAATTTAACGTAACATAACAGTGTCAGGACGAAAAGTTGATAATATGCCTAACGCTTTGTTTGTATTCGCGACTGCGTAAAATTTTCACCCAGACAGAAAAGCGTATTGTTGATGCTGCTAAAATATTTACTATCTGTAACTACCGTTGACGTGTTTGTATTTTATCGTTCGATCTTTCAAAACTTTTATCCGCTCTTATGAAACGAGCATAATAGCCTTTTAACTCGTAGAACTTTGTGTTGGGTATACTTCGCTTTGACGATTTATGTGGTCACTTTTTGTTGCCACTTTCACAGGTCTAAATTAGGGAACTAAAACTCCAACATTTTAGGTTTAAGCTACTGTTAATAAAATATGTATTTAGTGTTAAATAGGTAAGTATATACAGGGTAATTTCCTGGATACTTAAAAAATGAACGGAAATTAATTATTTGTTTTATACTTTGAATACCAAGAGTAATCTAGGAACATCAAAGTGCCTTTTTCTAATGGGACCCTCTATATTATATCTATTTTTTTCATTTCCTTAATTTGAACTTAAAAAACATGGAGATTTCGTTATTTTGCATTCTTGCCATAAATAAGCACATTTAAATTCGGATGAAAAGATATCACATATTAATGAGTTTTCAGGGACCAATAAATTTTCGTGAAGTTGTCAGTATGCAGGTTGCGCCAGAATATTAGGTAACCACTGAATAAATAAGAACTTATTTGCTCTCGTAGGTATAAAGGTAAGTAGTTAAACTAGCGCGGTTCTGTGACAGTGGATGGCATGTTCCATCAAGTGTCAGACCAAAAATTGGTTGTGGCCCTTCCTACTTCTCCGGCAAAGAAGTGACGTAATCCTACAAGAAATATTGCCTAGCCACAGAATTCATCAAAAATGACGCAATTTACCAGAAGCTACTGACTAAAGGGGCCTTATAGCACATACAGTCATGCTGACCTTCTTAGTTAATTGTAGCCAGAATTATTCTACAATGATGTAATTTACCAGAAGCTGCTTTTCAAAAGGGCCTTAGCAAAAATTACGTGATGCGTTGACTATCTAGGATTATTTTTATTATAATCGATTTCACCTAACCTAATCTAATTGAAATAGCCGAGGCCCACCTAGTCTCACCATGTGTAAAATGTAATATATAAAATTGTAATTTATTCTTTGATTAGAATTGACTACTTTTTCACCATAAAAATAAATGAAATCAAGAAACTTTTACTTAGTTTTTATATGAAAATATTATAAATGGCAATGATGTATTTGTAAAAGGTTAAGGCAAAAAGTTAGTTAAGTAAGCTTATTTCCAATAATATTGAAGAATTTAAGTTTATGAGATGTCTAAATTTAAATTTAAAATATACAACAGAGGAATTATAACCTCACCTAGTAAGGAAAACATGAAGACGGCTATATACGTATTAAAATAGGCATTTAAAATCTTTTTATTTTTTTTCTACATTATAATAATAATATATGAAAATTTTAACCAAATAACTATTTTTTGCTGGTTTTAAAACCATCTCCTTCTCCCAGCCGAGTCTTTTGCCACGGACTTACTCAGCTGGTTGACGAACCTACCAAGAGCCCTGAGCATCAAAAAGACTTTGCTAGCCTCTTGGGTCTATTCTTAACAACTAAACCTGACCTCTGCACTGTAACTGTCCAACCTCAGTTGGGCCCATCAGACCACCATCTTATCTCCACAACCTCTGAACTTGCTATCAAAGCACAGAAACCACAGGTATCTTTCTTTTCCTTGGAAAGATGTCTGCTTTAGGAATCAATCACCTCTGAATCTTCTGATGAGATAACTCAAGTTATCCAAGCTGGTATGGCAGTGTAATGAACGCCGATTTACCCTATTCCTTTTACTTACTTTGAGTTCGGCCTTTTCTTCACCTCCTGTTCATTATCTATAACCGGGTTCGCAGTACCAGTGTGTTGACAACCTTATTTCTATGTAAAATAATTTCTTTTACACTTAGGCAATCACCCATATTTCGCTACATAGTTGAAAACCACTTTATGCCTCTTACCAGTACTTACTTTCTATTTTCAGGTATATTAAATATAATTAAATGAATGTAAGCCACATCAGTGAAGTTTTAATAAAATAATTAAAAGGGAGCTTTTTATAGTGGCTAAATTTATTCGCTTATTTTTTAATGTGACCTCGTATCTACAGCGTTAGACAATCAGAACTGGCACATTAGAAGAAAAATGACACTGGTATTATTAATTAGACGGTGCATTTTTTCAGTGTAGCAAATTTCCTAGAATATTATATTTTACTAGCCAGTCAACAATTATGGAATAATAAAATAATTTCAATCAGCAATATTCTTGTCCGCCGTGAATTAATTAAATAAAAGACGAAGTATGATAACACTAATTATTTAATGAGATACTCTTTTAATTATCGAATCTACAGCAATAAATGTTGTTCAATATACAGGCACTCTACGCCTCATCATTTAAATTAAACTTACTATCTAACTTGAGCACTGAATTGTTTTACTAAAATACTCATGAATTTCTTGCCAACCGGCAACGTTAAATGTTTCAATTATACAAGCAATCTACACATTATGCTTTAAGACTAAATTTACTGTCTAACTCGAGTACTGAAATGTTTCACTGAAATACCCATGAATTTCTTGCCAACAGGCAACGTTAAATGTTTCAAATATACTAGTAATCTACCACACATTATGCTTTAAGACTAAATTTACTGTCTAACTCGAGTACTGAAATGTTTTACTGAAATACTCATGAATTTCTTCCCAGCAGGCAACGTTAAATGTTTCAAATATACTAGTAATCTACTCATTATGCTTTAAGACTAAATTTACTGCCTAACTCGAGTACTGAAATGTTTTACTGAAATACTCATGAATTTCTTGCCAACAGGCAACGTTAAATGTTTCAAATCCATCAGCACTTTACACATTATGACTTAAAACTAAACTTACTGTCTATCTTTAATGTTACCTCGGAACCTGCCGTCGTTGCTTCCCTTGCTCGGGTTTCACCATCTTATCCCTTGACGAATGACGAAGGTCTACCACGATACTTTACTTTACTTTTCGAACCGACACATGAATTTACTTATTTACTTAGTTATTTCCACGAACCTTTGTACTGAACGGCACTACTTTCGTTTTGGTCACAACTATCCAGACCATCGTACGACTAGAAATTTAAGATTTAAAATTTTTAAACTTTTTAACTAAGTTTCCTGCATAGCAACCCGCTACAACTGAAATTTCTTAAAAAATTTTGGATTTGGCCATAGCGACCTACTGCAACTGGAGTGGAGAATAAGACTGGTTTTTCTTCGATAATGTCATGCTTTTATAGCCGCATTTTGACGCGTTTTGTCCCCCAGAAAATTCCAGAATCTCCGTACACCTAAGAAACGCGTGATATTACGCAACTCTTTTCAAAGCGTGTTTTTCTCCCAGAAATACCTGGAATTTTGCCTGCGGCAATTAAAACATCGGCGATGACCCAAGACGCTTATTTTTCGCCGAAAACGGCTATTCGCGTCTGAACTGGGTTTTTTTCCGCTCAGGACCAAATAAGGTAATTCAAATTATTTTCCAAGGCAAAGTTTCAAAGTCCGCTCGAGGTCTTCGACTTCGGTGACGAATTTTACTTGCAACGCCTATTGACCAATGGATTTCGTTTTATCAAGATTTTTTCGGGGGGAATCTGCAAGACATGCTTAACTAAGTGGGGAATAGTCCGCGCTTTAAACCGAGTCTAGTGGACTTTGAATTTCCTGCCGATTATTGGGATTATAGTCCAAGGGTAAGTGACTTTTCTAATATTGGCATATGCTTGCATGATAACTGGTGTGCTCATTTACTTCAACTCCCCAATTCAGATGTTGAAAATCTTGAGACGCGATTCGGGCCTTACTCCGCAATTCCATTTTCAATTTATGATTTAACAAAATAAAATTAGCAAACATCGTAGGTCCTGACTTATCAATGACAGAGCAAACAATGACCCTGGCCTCATCCATAAGCTTGTTCGGCATCATCGTAGAAGACATGTCTTGGCGTAATCACGTCACCAAGGCAGCAGCACAAAAGCTAGGAGCACTCTATAGACTAGAGCAAAAAAGTTGTATACACCTCATCAGATCTTACTGCTTTTTAAGGCTCAGATACGACGATCTTTGGTATACTGTTCCCATGTGTGGAGTTCGGCATCCAAACACTTGCTCAAGATATTAGATTCCATACAGAGGAGAGTAGTCCGTCTTGTTGGTGACACAGAGTTGACTAAAATCGTTGATAGCCTTGGACATCGAAGAAAAGTGGCAGACCTCTCTCTTCACTCTCGTTACTAGTACGGAAGGTGTTCGAACGGGCTGGCACTTATGATTCCGCCCAGAGTTGTGCGAAACAGAAACACCTCTCAGATACAATCTGTTCATTAACCTATGATTCAGTTGCGAATACCTAGGACGTCGCTGTTGCTGGACTCTTTTGCCTGGAGGACTGCCTCGCTCTGGAATGGTCTTCCGAGTAACGTCTTTCCCGAAAATTAGAACCTACAGCGCTTCAAGTCCAACGTACACCGTCTTCTTCGCACATGCACTGCTCGTTGAGTGATATAGGATTATCCTTAGTGAAATACTGTTCCTTCCTCTGCAAGTGGGATAGTCAAGCTATAAAAGAAGAGCTTTGTCACAAAGACAATCTTTTAAACCGGGAGTGAAAATCATTAGGAACATTCCTTCACTTTCTCAAATGAAATCTTACTTCCCACATTATATATTAAACTCAGCTAATTAAAAACTTTGTTAAAGCTATGGATTAAGATGATCCTGCCATCAGTAATCTAAAGCAAAAATTTCACAGAATAAGTGGGGCCAAAATTAAGAAGGGGGATTTTTGTGAGACCCCAGATAAAACATCTTCTCTCGGATCTGAATGTGACGCTGTGCTTGAGGGAAAAAAGTAGCATCTTTAGAATGATTTTGGCAAAATTCTGACAATTATCCAGAGATTGTTAATAATCTTCTACAATCATACGAAAATATGGGATGCAACATTAAAAATACTTTTTCTATACTCTCACTTTAAACACTTTCCTGTATACTCTTGAGACGTTAATGGTGAATATGGAGGGCGATTCCATCAAGAAATTACAAATATGGAAAAAAGACGCTAAGGAATGTGAAATGCTTCAATGTTAGCGGATTATTTTGAACACTTCTTCGAGTGGTGCCATTGGATGTGTAAGGGAGGTTTTAAAAAACGGAAAAATGTGATTAGTTTAATTAGTTAGTAGTTAATTATATTTAATTAGAATAACCGTTAAGTAGTAATTGCTTCAATAGTTCATGGAAAGCCGATATATTAATTAAAAATACCGCCTACAATATACATGTTACAATAATTGTCAAATGGTGTGCCTATACAATAAATGGTATTAAAATTTGTGCTCCTATTTTTTATTCATTACCTCAGAAAATTTTTCAAAAAACAATTTGGGTCTATTTCTGTCAAATACAATCGAAAAATTCTATTTTTTCCTAGGAACCATAAAACAAATTAAAATTTGTTGCCTAGTGATAATCGACGTCCAGAGTTTTTCAGATTTTCATTTTTAATGCTAGGAATTGTGGTGCGAATTTTTGGTTGTAGTCCTGTATATTAAACAAGTTTGTGTGTATAAATCTTATGTTTTTTCCCTATACAACTCAATAGCTGTTTTTCTTTTCTAAACTTATCGCAGGGTTTATGTCAGAAGCCTTTTAGAATATTTGACCTTTATAATCCGAGTAATTAATTATATTTTTAAAGCGTCGAGAAGCGTACCTGTCTCTAAGGAATAATTTATAAAATTGAACGAGGGTGTCAAAAAAAAACGTGTTTTTATAACATCTTCTTTTGATTACTACTTTAGCTGACACGTCTATTAATAGCAATCTAAAATTATCTAAGAATATATCTTATGTTTGAATAGAACTAGATAACTCAATGAATAATAATTATTATTTATGTTAGATATTATTTATATCGAAATCACTTGTAGATGATGCACTAATAACACAAATATTCGATATACTAAATTCTGTTATATCCTGTTAGCAAACCTCCTAAGATAATATATTATCGAATAAAAAAGTTTTGAAGAATGCAGATTAATAATACGAAGTCATCTTGTTGGAAAGTTGCTAATATGCTTTTTCTCCTCACCAGCACTTCTTTTTCCCATCGAGACGTACGCTAATGGCCAGCTTTAAAAATTTCAGAATAACTTTGGTCAGATGATTTATTACAAAAAAACGAGGTGTTTTTCTCTTACAGCGGGTTCTAATGTATGTAGGAGTTTTTTTTTAGAAGACATATAAAACCCTTGAAAACATTTAAGGGCTTACTTAAAATATGAGTAGGAGAGAATAATAAATAATATCCCGTGTTAAATACCGCTTAAGATAGATTAGCTATATCGAATACACATAAAGAAACTGTTTACCTAAATACTTGTGAGTTAGATTTAATTTTGTTCTTAATTTCGTGTACGTTTTTAGTAATTAAGCAGGCACTTTAATAACAGCGATGATGTAAGCTTTCAAGTTAGGAATTTTAATTGCTAAAGAGAGGGATATTCGCCACCCCGATACGCCCAAGCATAACGCCTACAATCACGGAAATTTTAATTTTGACAACAACAATTCTGAGAAATCTCGAGAGAAATGGCCTCTCAACACCCAAAATTACGTCATTTTAAAATATAAATCTTTAGTGCATGACTTCGTTAAATTTAATAAGGAATATTCGACAGTGGCGTAGCTAGGTTTTGTTGACGGGAAAGGCAGGTGAATTAAAAATTGATAAGAATACTATAAGAAAACTATCAAAAAAAATTCTGTACTGGGTTACTATAGTCCTGGGCGCAATAGCTTTCATTTAAGCATTTAGGGAGCGCTCTATGTTATTTAAAAACATTATTATTTAGCACCAATGATATTTGCACATAACTATAATTTTCGAAAAAGTTGCTCACCAAATAGTTCATTCATATTAATTTTCATTATGTATATATATAGCAAGGGCGCTGATCATTAGGGGGGAGCAGTAATTATCTCTTCCCTGGCTACCCCACTAATATTGTATTTAATTTAATATATGAATATAATTATTCGATCAAATAAACAGGGCTACTTTGAAAATATGCAATCTCAGCTTGTACATTCGTAAGAGAATTATTACAATTTACTGGCATAACCGCAGTGTTCCGAGAGATCGATGAACACAGATGCAGGCCAATGAAGGACCCCGGGCCCAGCCATAGTCTTCAGTAAACTTTGGTGTAATAAATCCAAATCCCACAATCATAGTTTATCATAAAATTTATAGACTTTCTATTACATTATTCTTTAAATTGTAACGAAATATTAGCTTATTCCGCTCCACTAAATTCAGTTCAATTACGAATGATTTTCGATGTTTGGGATTTGAGTCGCCAGTGACATCTATTCGCAAATGAGTTTATTTTGTGCAAATACGCTGGTTTATACCTACAATTTGTGGATTTGTTTCACTGTAGATTACTATATTTAATAGTGACATCTATTCGTGAATGGGCTTATCTCGTGTAGTTGGTCGTTGGGGAGCACAGTACGCTATTTAATACCTACAATTTATGAATTTAATTTACTATAGATTACTATATTTAGTATATATTGGGTATTTCTTTGGCCTGACGCTACGTGACCTAATGTGGTAGTCACATGATATAAATTATCCAATTAAAACATCGGAAAACATAATTTGAGGAACGTCTTAAAATTTTGAAAGCGAGGTCGTTTTGTTTTGTGGCGACGCTTAACGGGTAAGTGCTAATTTTTAATCTTGAAATATTTCATTCATGTTGCAATATATTTCACAATTTTTTTTATTTGTAAATATATAATTAATAATTGTTTCTGATCATTCGCTTAATCGTATTTGGCTAAAGCAAGAATTTAGCATTTTAATATTACACTTTCAATTAGCTTAGAGCTTCAATAATCTTAATTTTTGTCGTGACCGTTGGGTTAGGATGCCGATTTATTGGTGAATAATTGCATCTCTCATTAGTGAAATTCATGTAATTTGAAAGAGGGTTAGTCCAAATTTACAGAGAACGTAATTATTTCATCATTTAGCCGTCACGCACATTATTTTACCTATTCTCATTCAAATTGGGGAATTCTCGGAGTAAATTTTATATATTCCTGCAAAGGTAGTAAATTAAATTTTCAGTAGAATTTCTCCGAATTTCCCTCATAGTACTGCTGGTTTTGATAATTTTTCTTTCCAGGCTTATTTAATTAAATTCTCAGTTTATTTGTTACATCAAGCATATAATTATTAGCACTCACCCTGTCTCGTCTCAACACTGATGTACCGACATTAATTTGCATTTATGAGATGTTAATCTCACATGTGTAAATTTATCTGGTTTTTTTTATCTTTTATCTAAATCTCTATCTCGATGCGAGGTAGTGTTTATCTTATCTTTATCTTTAATTAATTGAGGCGTAATTACGCTCAATTATAAAAAAATAAAAAGTAATGGAAATTACTTATTTGGTGTTATAAGACTCGTTTATAGAGAGGTTGTACCTCTATTTTTCTATTTATCATTAAATTCAAGTTATCTTTTATTTAGATCTACCGAGAGTCACTGAATTGGAACGTAATTCCATAATTTTCTTTTGAATTTTAAATTTCAGTCATAATTTCTTTAGAATTTCATATCTTAAAGTAAAGGGAAAAGATATCTTGCGTAATAGTAGTTATTTATAATTTTTGCTTAACTTAAAATTGTAGTTCAAGGTTTTGATTATATCTGCTGTAACCAGTAAATTTTCAAATTGTTGATTACTTCCTCATGTTCAGCAGTGTCACTGATGTTCACATGATATGTCCCTAAATATTAGTCAATTAGCAGTATACGTTGGACTAAGACTTGTCTATTTCTTCTTTCATGTTACGACTGATTTGAGACGCCTACGACAGCTTTACCATGCAAATTGGTGGGAATCATCACATGGATTACCTATAAGTCCTTGATAACCCTGACTCAATTGAACTTGAGAACAGGCAGAAGCGATTCCAGTGGAGGTTCCAATACCATCGCTTGATTACAGAATAACTGAACGAAGCTAAGTATCAGTCAGTCAGAAGATAAATTTATTGTAAAGACCAACTATCTGTTATAATTATTTTTTTTTTAATCTTTTAATTTTTAATTCTCATCACTAAGTAAATTTATTCATAAACTTTATTTCAAATAATTTCATAAATTATATTTGTAATTTAATTATATTGATAATCTTCATTTCACATAATACCGTCACTCATATTTGTAAATTAATTGTAAAATTAATATATTGTTGTTTGAATTCCTGTTTAATTTATCGCAAGATTGAGGTCTGCGAGACACGAATTATAAGGGCAAATTTCTGATATTCTTATCTTTATAGTTATTGATATTTAAGTATTCATATTCAGTTCGCATTGGCTCTAGGAACTCTGGCGCCCAAACAAATTTCAATTAATAAAAGAGACAATCCATCCCCTAAGGAAAATAAAAACGAGTATCATGCATTTAATCAACTAATTATCATTACAAATTGACGCCCAACTGATCAATTTCATCACAAAACATCTATCTTAACTGGCAAAAATGGGACAGAAAATATTTTACTCGATTTGATTTCAACGGCCAAGGGTTTTATAAAGTGACATGACGATACTAAGATCGCAGTCCCCACACTTCGGTCAAAGTTTATGGAATGAGCTGTGCACCATTCATTGATGAGTGCAAAACTTGCTCCGACACTAGATATTGCTAATATAGTGTCCATTTTGGCATATTCCAAAGCAAAGAAAAACGTTTTTTAACTGCAATTTTAACCAGTTGCATGATGTTCCTTCCTGTGTTTTTATTTGTTTCTTGTGATTTTCAGTTTTTGTTTTTTTTTTAATATTATATACTATGTAGTATTTTTATGTTATTTTGTTTTCTTTTTGCAAATTGATAGTTTGTGTATACTTTTAATTTCATGTTTTGTATACATACTTTGAAAAGTTTTTAAAATGTTGTCTAGTGTTTGGGCTATTCACAAGCCAGAGAGCTGCGGAACTTTATCTGGGGTATCGTTTTCTGCCAGTTATTACTTCTTTGTAGGTTGCATAATACAAAAAAAAAATCCACAGCGCAAACTACGAAGTTGAAACTGCAGAATTCATCAACATCTTCTGAATTTTTGAAAAATAGAGCAACACTGTATCAGTTTAGCCGCAATGATCTTGCAATCAAAGACATATCTAGAGCAAGGTATTTCTTCTTTGATGCGTTTGCGATTAGTACGCTTCACAGTCGTTTTTGCAATCGAGTTATTCAGCGAACTAGCATGGACCAGGCGTCTGTCTTCGATTTCTCCAGAGTGTCCGTAAAATATCTCCAACCATATTAATCCACATAAAATTGTTGAAGATGTTAAACAACTTCGCAGTATAGATGCTTAATAAATGTATATAACCCTGTATTTTATATAGATATGTTCTATATTGTTGTGGAGGATTCATGTATACCTTGGAATTGATTGCCTTTGGCTCCACAAATGATTAAACTAGGTTTGAACTGGTATATAGCCTCTTCGGCTCTGGCTCCAGGATGTAAACTGCACAAGTGCTAGTTTAGTGACCCTAATGAAATATACTTTGACAAGATGACAATTATAATGCCATATTTAATTACCAGTTACTAGTCTTTAGTGTGATATTGAGGTGTTATTTGGTAAATTAATTTGTTTTTGAAGTTTTATATATCTATAATTTGGTGTTATTCGCTTAGGAAGCATTTAATGATTTTTGTTAAAAGGATTAGTTAATTTTTAAGTGTCCCTTATCAACTTCAGTTTTTAGCAAAGGTAACCAAGTGCTATTAAAACTAACAGAAGTTGAAGCAACACATTCATCTTTATTTAATAAAATTAAAGCACTTTCTTTAATTTTACGTTTTTTAGATGAAGGTTCCTTTGCTAAAATACTTGAAGCGTTCCATTGTATTCTGTGATTGTTATCAAATGCATGTTGACAAATATGTTATTTGTGGAATTGTGAAGTTCTAATATAAGTTTGGAGTTCTTTTATACGTTTTGATAATGGTCTACAGGTCTCACCTATATAAAATTTATTACATTCACATGGTATTTTATAGATAACATTTTTAGTAGTTTCATTTTCATTAAGTGGTTTTGTTTTTGTTAGTTTGGATCTAAGGGTGTTTTCTGTTTTGAAAATGGTACGAATGTTAAATTTATTACCTATTCGTTTTATTTTGTCTGATAAACCAGGAATATAAGGAATAAAGAGGTTCGTAATAGGTCTATTTTGATTTTGTCTGATATTTGGTTGTTCAAATTTTATAAAGCATTTTTGAATGAAATCAATAGGATAGTTATTATTAATCAAAACATTGCTCAAAAATTCTTTTTCTGTGTTGAAATTTTGATTATTACAAATTATTTTCATTCGATCATATAGACTTTTTACGACCCCCTTTTTGGCCATTATTAGGTGAATTGAATTAAAATTTAAATATCTGTTTGTATGTGTAGGTTTTCTGTATATTTTTCAACTATTCAAGTCTTTTTATAAGAATGTCAAGAAATGAAAGTTGTTCATTAATTTCTCTTTCTATTGTGAATTTGATTGTGGGTTCTTTTGTGTTAATATGATTTAGAAAATCGTTAAGAAAATGTTCGTTATATGGATAAATTGAAAAAATGTCATCTATATATATGATCGAATGAAAATAATTTGTAATAATCAAAATTTCAACAAAGAAAAAGAATTTTTAACCAATGTTTTAATTAATCATGACTATCCTATATGTCATTGAAAAATGCTTTATTGATTTTGAACAACCAAATATTAGACTACATCAAAATAGACCTATTACGAAGCTCTTTATTCCATATATTTCTGATTTATCAGACAAAATAAAACGAATAGGTAATAAATTTAACATTCGTACTATTTTCAAAATAGAAAACACTCTTAGATTCAAACTATCAAAAACAAAACCACTAAATGAAAATGAAACTACTAAAAATGTTATCTATAAAATACCATGTGAATGCAATAAATTTTATGTAGGTGAAACCAACGACCATTATCAAAACGAATAAAAGAACACCAAATTTATATTAAAAATTCACAATTCCACAAATCACATATTGTCAACATATATTTGATAACAATCACAGAATACAATGGAATGCTTAAATGATTCATCTAACAAACGTAAAATTAAAGAAAGTGCTTTAATTTTATTAAATAATGATGAATGTGTTGCTTCAACTTCTGTAAGTTTTAATAGCACCTAGTTACCTTTGCTAAAGACTGAAGTTGATAAGGGACACTTAAAAATTAACTAATCCTTTCAACAAAAATCATTAAATTCTTCCTAAGCGAATAACATCAAATTATAGATATATAAAACTTCAAAAAAAAATAATTTACTAAATAACACCTCAATATCACACTAAAGACCAGTAACCAGTAATTAAATGATATGGCATTATAATTGCACATCTTGTCAAAATCAGTTCATAGCTTGACAATCTGCAAAAGCTTTTTACTGTTTTATTGTATTTACTAACCATTTTCATTTTTAGATTTTAACTTTCTTGAAAACGGTGATATATTTATTTACCGAAACGTTGTAGGTTTGTTTTCAAGTTATCTAGGTATTTCGTTAGGGTCACTAAACTAACACTTTTGCTATTTACATCCTGGAGCCAGAGCCGAAGAGGCTCTATATAACCAATTCAAAACGATAGTGGAGAGAAAACCCAAAAATTTGTGAGTTAAAATTCTTTTTATTCTTGATTTTTCTTTTTAACCCACGTATATTATTACAAAATGGCAACACCGCTTTCACTATCCATAGCAAATAGCGTTTCTCATCTCGGATCAGCCGGAAACAGGAAACCACAAAAATTATTATTCAAATCCTTATTGTTTGATATGAAAATTGTTTCCGAACGAAAAATATTATATTTATTAGAATATAATAATAATAATAATAATAATAATAATAATAATAATAATAATAAT
>MU183267.1:29631-44295 GCA_016904865.1 Pissodes strobi | reverse complement strand
TAATAATAATAATAATAATAATAATAATAATAATAATAATAATAATACCTATGTTGGGGTTTGGAACCTTCGGCAACATACACTAAAACTGAGCTTTATCCACAATACCGAAACAGATTTTTTGCACTTGACGCGCGTTTCGCTAACCATGTTAGCATCATCAGGAGATGATTAAGACTGTCAGTCAGTGATTTTTTTTGACACCCTGTATCTCGGAAAGAAAGCATTTTCGGGACCATGATTATATGATATTTTTTTCTTCATTTGACCTCCCGAACACGTCCTCAAAATATTTGCCTTTCCTCCCGAAACACCCTGTATACAAGCATTGTGTATTTGAATTTTGTAAAGGTAGCGCCACAATTTCAATAGCATTTGAATTAAAATATCCACCTCCACCAGTACAAGAGCTGCTGCTTCTCTCATTCGCCGGAAGAACAGAATCGATGAGAGAGACAGACTTATGCCAATCGCGTATATTTATCTCAGGCTTTTCCCTGTGGTTTTTTAACATTCGCGTAACACGTCATATTATGTGATTACTACTAACGCACTGTGGTACAAATGTGTGCCACTGAATCTTAATGCGCGCGCACAATTCCATTTTACTGCACGATAGGGATTTACGGTAATTCAATATACTGACGCTAGCTAGGCGTATTTAGTTCATAATTTCTTTTAAAACTGCTAATAATTGAGTACTGCAAAATGTGGTACTTATATATATTCTATATGTACCACATACCTATAAACGATTAAATAAAACGTCCTTGCCATGAAGGGACAAATTCGAAAGTCTATTTTTAGAAACTCAATTTATGTTGTCAAATATATTACCGTGGATTTTCATCATTGTCAGATTTGAACGGGAAAAAAAATCGAATAACTAATAAGTCCTTTATGAAATATTTAAAGTTTATTTGGATTTATTGGTTTCATTCGGGAGAAAAAGTCATAAATATAACTTTGTTCATCCCGCTATGACGAGGTGGTAAATATTTGATAACGCGTATCCCACGTTTGACCCAATTAAATGGATTAAAGCCAAAGGGTCCGATTCAAATACAGCATAGCCTTTTTATGAGGGTATTACTGGATAATATTTTAATCATTTGAATATATAGCAGCAGCTCCTTCTCTACCATGAAAAATTTGGAGTAGCGGTATCAATAAAATATAAACTGGAGACCTATTAGCCGATCGAAAATCAACTCCCTCTGGAGCTGAAGGGGTTGAAGCAGTATCCATAAAATTTTATGTTCCATTGATTTCCGCTTCAAATTTTAGTACTAAAAATGTTATGTTTAGTTAAACGGTACAGCGTCAAGCTTTGTGTCTTTCAAGATCCATCGAATAAAATTTACGAGAAACATTCAAATTCATTTTTACAACAGAATTAAACTCAGATTTAAGGAAAAAACTAGCCTAGACAAAATAGCGATTTTTAGGATCTTGATATATTGATTAGGCAAAAATAGAGTTTTTATGATACAAGTTCACATTTTTTACACAAACTTGCCTCGGTATTGTCTAAAACTTCCGAGACACAGAGTAATGAAAAAATATCTTTTTAACGGTAGTCACTACGTTCTAATAATTTTACAGTTCATTTGTGATTATAAAATGCTACACTTGTTTCAGATTCTATCTTGATCGATTTTCTAAACAAACAGAGACGTGCTCGTAGGCATTATAATTTACCATAGGGCTAATTCTAAAGCGACCTTGTAAATGAAACAAAGACCTTTAGCATTATATGAATATTTTAATAAGTTATTTTACTTGAAAACAACTGAAAGCTCATAAATAAACAAAATATAATCAAACTTAGTGTCATTCTTAAGTGCCTCGTTAGTGCATTTTAGTGCTTCAAAGAGTTTCGTTAGTGCTTTTATAGTTTACGAAATATTCAAGATTTTATATTCAAGGTCAGCCCCTAACGTGTTTAGGATCAGGTCAAATTTAGTGTCATTCTTTAGTGCTTCGTTAGTGCAAAATATAATCATTGATATATGTAGTCAGTGCTACGATATGGACAATATCTGTCGAGGCTAGATATCGACCTTGCAGTATATTACAAGAATAATACCTTAAAAGCTAAAGCATTGCATAAACAGTTGTTGTAATTCTAAGCTAGTATATGATTATAAACGCTGTCTTGTAGCTATAAGTATTCACTTAAATGTTCATTAAAGTTCCTGCGGAACAACTACGTATGAGCTCGGTTGGCTGAGATAATAGCAAGATAAATATAACCTTAATGTTCATCTATAAGCTACTGTATACACAATATTCACCAATTGACGAGCAACATTCAATTCGTTCAGCAGTTTATCTTCCAGCACAGGGAAAGTCACTTTAACACTTACTAAAACTCTGTTGTATCTTCTATAAACAATGAACTTCAATTTCTTGCATATAAGAATGACTTGAATGTAGTAGGTTGAGATGGTATGCAGTTATTGCATAATAGCATGGCCTGGATGCCTTTGTGAATGCTGTTTTTATACACGCTAAAATGATTATAAAACATGATATGCAGGTAGCATAGGCACCGTCTATAGGTATTCTAATAAGTCCGCTCACTCGAGCGTGCCGCGGAAAATTTCCCTCCTGCCTGCACAAATCCCTCGCCCATCGGCTACCCGTCAATGTCACGGCTTAGCCGTGACTCAGTTTTCGCAAATACTTTCGCGATCGGACGGGGTGAATTAATTTTTATGGAATAGTTTTTGCACGCTATTTAAAAAATATATGTGGTTAAGATGGATAAGCGTAGTTTTTCTTATTGTACTGTTGATGGCTGTTGTGTAACTACACGTGATCTCTCCACTCTCCCTCTCTCTTATGGAATTGGTAAAGAGTTATTCAATTTCTATGAGACGAAGTGAAACTAACCGAAAGTTGACTCACCAAAACTAACCAAATGTATTAAAATTGGCTATAACGTATCGGAATCGGTTCAAATTTTCTAAAATAAGTTGAGACTAAGTGAAACTATCCGAAAGTTAATTCGACGACTAACCCGATCTAACCAAATCTAATAAAATTGATTATAACCTAGCGGAACTGGTTAAAATCACTAAAATAAGTCCAGACCAAGTGAAACTAACTGAAAGTTGATTCGGCGACTAACCGAAACTAACCAAATCGATTAAAATTGATTATAACGTATCGGAGCAGTATCAAATAACTAAAATAGTTTGAGACTAAGTGAAACTAACCGAAAGTTGATTCGATGACTAACACAATCTAACCTAATAGACTTCTATTAGAATTGATTATCACCAAAACTAACCAAATGTATTAAAATTGATTATAACGTATCGGAACAGGTTTAAATGTCTCAAGTAAGTTGATACTAAGTGAAACAAACCGCAAGTTGATTCGACGACTAATCCAAACTAACCAAATCTATTAACATTGATTATAACCTAGCGGAACCGATTGAAATCACTAAAACAAGTCGAGACAAAGTGTACGTAACTGAAATTTGATTCGGCGACTAACCCAAACTAACCAAATATATTAAAATTGATTATAACGTATCGGAACCGGTTCAATAAGTTGAGACTAAGTGAAACTAACCGAAAGTTGATTCAACGACTAACTCAGTCTAACAAAATCTATTAAAATGTATTATAACCAATCGGAACCGGTTGAAATGACTAAAATAAGTTGAGACAATGTGAAACTAACTGAAAGTTAATTCGGCGTCTAACCCAAACAAACCAAATCTATTAAAATTAGTTATAGCATATCGGAACCTGAGCAAATGACTAAAATAAGGTGAGACTAAGCAAAACTAACCGAAAGTTAATTAGATGACTAACCAATAACCAAATGAATTAAAATTAATTATAACGTATCGGAACCGGCTCATATAAATAAAATGAGTTGAAACTCCATAAAGAAGTATTCACTTTAATCACGTGTACTGTGCTACTCGCCACACGCGCTTGTCTTCAGTACCCCAGATTAAGCAAAAATAATGGAAACTAACTTTAATTATCCAAACAGGCGCACTGAGACGGGCGCGGTCCACGCTTGACCAACCCTGCCTAACACAAAACCAAAATTAACCTCAACTAACAAACATAACCAAAAAAAAAAGTGTTTTCCCCGACGGGAATCGAACCGGGACCGTAGTATCACAAGCACAAAAGCTGATCCTGAGACGCAACTGCGCATGATTGCAAATAATTATACCGCAGATGCTAGACACTTGTATAAAAACGCAAGGAATATAAGGAAATAAAATAGAGTCAGCAAGATAAATAATCATGCGCCTCAAATTGTCATCTCGACTTTTGATATAGATCAATGAATAATATCAATTCTTATCAGCTTAATATCACTGTCGCTTTGCCTCGCTTTAAAAAGTTATATAAAATAAGAATTTAATGAGTAATAGATATTGCTTTAAATTCAGCAAAACACAACTACTGACTTAGATAAAACTGTCAAACAGAGAAATATGCCATTTTAATTTAAAATCATATAGAATTAAAGAATAAATCTGGCAACACAGCCTTGTCTACGAACCTCTCATGGGCCGTCTGCGTTATTTCAATAAAAACAAAACAATGCATTGAAAGTCGGCAGAGAAAAGTAGTAGCAATTACAGCAGATTTGTACACAAGTTTTTAATAATTTTTTATTAAAAAAAGTCACGAGTAGCACAGTATACGTGATGGAAGTGATAGAAGTGATAGAAGCCCTGCGCCATTTACGAGATTTCAATAAAAACAAAACAATACATTGAAAGTCGCTAGAGAAAAGTAGTAGCAATTACAGCAGATTTGTCACGAGTAGCACAGTATACGTGATAGAAGTGAATACTTGGCTATTGAGTCTCAACTTATTTTACTTTTTTGAGCCAGTTCCGATACGTTAAACTCAATGGTTTTGGTTAGTCGTCTAATCAACTTTCAGTTAGTTTCACTTAGTCTCAACTTGAGTCGGTTTCGATACGTTATAATCAATTTTGATAGATTTGGTTAGTCGTCTAATCAATTTTCGGTTAGTTTCACCTAGTCTCAACTTATTTTAGTCATTTGAGTCGGTTTTGATACTTTATAATCAATTTTAATAGATTTGGTTAGTTGTGGTTAGTCGTTTAATCAACTTTCGGTTAGTTTCACTTAGTCTCAACTTATGTTAGCCATTTGAGTCGGTTCCGTTCCTTATAATTAATTTTAATAGATTTGGTTAGTTTGGGTTAGTCGTCGAATCAACTTTCGGTTAGTTTCACTTAGTCTCAGCTTATTTTAAACATTTGAACCGGTTCCGACACGATATAATAAATTTTAATACATTTGGTTAGTTTTGGTTAGGCGCCTGATCAACTTTCAGTTTGGTCTAACTTATTTTAGTCATTTGAGTCGGTTCCGATACGTTATAATCAATTTTAATAGATTTGGCTAGTCGTCTAATCAACTTTCGGTTAGTGTCACTTAGTCTCAACTTGTTTTAATCATTTGAACCAGTTCCGACGCGTTGTAATGAATTTTAATAGATTTGGTTAGTTTGGGTTTGTCGTCCAATCAACTTTCGGTAAGTTTCGCTTCGTCTGATAAAAATTGAATAATTCTTTACCGATTCCATAAAAGAGAAACAGGGAGAGAGAGAGTCATATACGTTATCTCTCTTGCGAGACGAAAATTCCAAAACGTGTCGTTACATGCATGGCTCTGAAAAATCACTTTCATGAATCCAAAGAATATCAAAAGAGCGTAAATTTTGTGGATTTATAATATATACCTTCGCCCAAATTACGTATATAAGTTGAGTTATATATGAGTATAAGTAAGTGTGATCGCTGTTTTAACCACTAATTAAGAATAAAAAACCCTAGATGGAAAACCCTTAATGTTTGGGTTAAGATATAGATAACAAATAACTAACCCAAACATTAATACGTAATCATATTCATTCCTAATAGAACGCTCCCCATATAAACATAATCGGTAGCGGCAGTTGGACTACTCATATTGATCGTACACCGTAGCTGCCTGCATTCGTCTGCTGTACCGCGGCCGAGTGTGTTCAAGGTCGACGGCAGTATTTTCCACGGCACGCTGTAGTGAGCGGACTTATTAGAATATCTACAGACGGTGGCATAGGTAAGCTGAAATCCGAGTAATGGAATAGCATTTGGTGAGATCTTTATATTGCAATAAAGCATAGGGAATTTTGGCAGAGTGGTGCCGGGTAGTCCTTATATCAGAATAAGGCCAGATTATAACAACCCAGTGCTATACTCTGATAGAGAATGTTGAGAACCCATGGACAAAACCAATGGGAACGCTAGTACAGCGATGATACCGCGTTTGAGATATTGAGAGAATGATTGTAAACGTGCGAGTTTACTTACTTGAGATTCGTGACAAGACTCGATTAATGGACAAGACCAATGGGAACGCTACTACAAGGTTTTTGAGTTTTCCATGATTTATTCCAGTGCTAAAAAACTATATATAATTTGTATTTATAGAAGCCCTGCCTTAAATACCAATGATTTCTTGTCCAGACTGGAGCGGATTCTTTCTTTGCTGCCACATAAATCTAATATTATCTTACTGGGCGATTTTAACATAAACTATGATGATACAGACTCAATTCATACGCTTAACTTGCGTAACCTCTTAGATTCATTTAGTCTCTTTATGTACGTCAATGCACCCACTCGTGTTTCGCAATTCTCATCCATCACCATTGATTACTTTTGTTCATCCATGAATTCCCCTAATGTGGATTGTTTAGTTGTTGAGTCAGGTCTGTCAGATCACGAGGCTATATTAAGTAAAGTTGCTTTTCCCACTAAATCCAAAAAGTGTCAATACAGATATGGTAGATTATTTAGTAGAGCAAACTACAGTAATTTTGGGCAATTTTGTATGGCTGTTGATTGGAGTGGTATATTTGAATGTAGCGATCCTCTTGAGCAGTTCCATATTCTTTTGCGTGGGTCATTTAATAGAGCTTTTCCTGTTCAGAGAATTAAAAAAAAAAGTAGAAAGCCTTGGATCACTAAAGGCTTGAGAGTTTCTTCAAGAAATTTGCGGTGCTTACATACAATTCGAAACTTTACGAATAATGATATTTTTTTGAGTTATTTTCAACAGTATAGATTCATATATAGAAAGTTAATAAGGCTTGCAAAGGAACTTTATTATGCTACCCGCATAGCTGCATCTGGCAATCCGCAGAGGGAAAGTTGGAAGGTTGTGAATGAGATGAGAGGTGTTGATGAGAGGTCGCGTTTCAATGTTCCAGAAATGTCCCCGGATATCTTGAATAACTACTACTGTTCTGTGGCAGGTGCACTCACGTCGAAGTTGAATCCAACTGCTGATCCGATGGCCTACATGGCTCGGTTGCAGATCGGCTCATCATTTTTCTTTCAGCCAACGCACCCGACGGAGATTACACGAGCCATGAAATCAATTAAAAATAAGAGCTCGTGTGGTGAAGATGGCATCACAGCAAAAATCTTTCTATCTCTTCCTACTCCTGCTTTGAATGCTCCCTCTGATTCTATTAATCAATCCTGGGTTGCTGGTGGGTTTCTTTTGTGTCTGAGGCAGGCTATGGTTGTTCCCCTTTATACAGGGTGATGACCTTGGTGATCCCTGCAATTTTCGGCCCATTTTGTTATTGTCAAACCTTTCAAAAATTTTCGAAAAACTTGTTAAGGAGCGGATTGTGATGTTTCTCAAACAACATCAAATTTTACACCCTAACCAATTTGGCTTTCAATCCGGTAGATGGACTGATGATGCGGTGTTTCAATTCTTGGAGGAGGTATATTTTGGTTTAAACAGCGGAGAGGCTATTGCAGCAGTGTTTTGCGACTTATCAAAAGCATTTGATTGTGTGAGTCACAGAATTCTGCTGCAGAAGCTTGATACAATACATATGGATTCAGAGGAAACGTACTGGAGTGGTTTCGGTCTTACCTGGATGGGTCAGAGGGTGCAGAGGGTCATCATCGGCTCAAAAACATCTGACGCAGGTGCGATCAGTTGTGGGGTTCCCCATGGTTCAGTTCTGGGTCCACTGCTTTTTCTGTTGTACATTAACGACCTTGCTTTTCTGGACATTGAGGGACAATTTACGCTTTTTGCCGATGATACTACCATACTCTGGCATAATCCTAGCCCTATCGCATTGAGGGATAGAATTTCAACTTATCCCCCAAAGATTGTACAGTGGTTTGATGCTAACTTGTTGACTCTCAATGTTGATAAGACCAATATCTTGGGTTTTAGGTGTGACGCGGGTGGCTTGTTGCTTGGGGATGTTCCACTTGTTTTGAAAACAAATACTAAATTCTTAGGCAATCTTCTCCATAACCATTTAAGATTTGATTCGCATATTATGGGGCTGACAAAGAGGGTGGCTTCTGGATGCTACGCTGTGCGTCTGGGTATCGAGAGAGATTGGTGTTTCTCTGGCTAGGAAGGTGTACCATTTTCTAGTGGAGTCGCATTTAAGGTATGGAATTGTGTTTTGGGGGAATACATAAAATCGTTTGCTGCACTCATTGTTTGTTTTACAGAAAAGGGCAGTGCGATACATCTATCAAGTAAACGGTAGGAATCATGTAGGCCCTTATTCAAATCCAAAAAAATTGTAACGTTGTCATCATTGTTTGTTCTGGAGACGGCTTGTATGATGTATAAGCGTAGGGATAACCTGCCCGGACCTAGTCACTCTTATGCTACTAGGCAAGCACAAGACCTTCACTTGCCTATACCTACTTCGGCCCTGGTGAAAAATTCAATTGTATATGAAAGCCGTAAAATATATAATCACCTTCCTGATACTTTAAAGGTTTGCCCTGCGCTTTCTTTATTCAGGCAGTATGTCAAGAAGGTATTGGTGGAGAGAGCTTATTACGATTTGGGTGAATACTTTAATGACCGCTTTTAAGCTATGAGTATTTTTGAGGGACCTTGCTCTGTATTTGTATTATTTTGTCTAGATATTTTGATTTTGATTGTTTAATGTGTTTCAGACTGCTCTTAACTTATCTTATTTTATTGTGTTCTATTGTATTTTATTTTTATTTGGAAAATAATGTTTATTGTGGTTTTAGACATTGACTCTGCTTTGTAAAGACTTTTCTTATATACTTGCATACAATTGAAGAGCTGTGTTAACAAGATTTATCTTACTAACAATAAAGCATAATTGATTTTGACTTTGACTTTGACTACAGCAATGGTACCGCGTTTAAGAGAATGTGAATGAAAACGTGTGTTTTTACTTACTTGGGTTTGGCGACAAGACTCGAGTACTTGTGGTTCGAGACAAGACTCGATTCTAGAACTCCCATGGACAAGACCAATGGGGACGCCAGTACAGCGATGGTACAGCGTCATACTTGTGAGAGTAATGGCAGTCAGGGTGCCGATAAATACCTTTTGGTAGGCTTGGGATGACGATGACTATGGCTGGATACCACAATGTCACTTGAGTAAAGAACTAGAGAGATTAGGAGGTCTTAGCGCGTGCTATTAAGTTGGGATTCAAGATTCGTTTCAATTCTGGAACGTAGTAAATAGATCAACTCGAAGGAGTTGTCAACGCCCCTTGTCACTGCCCCTTCTGGCGGGATAATCTACATCCTCCCGAAATAGAAAGGGCGAATAATGTAAATACTGAGAAGTTATGTAAAACTTTAGGTCAGCGATTGTCCAAATTAACCTTAAAAATTTTAATACAAAACTGGTCGAATTACGTTAGCTAGTTTTTATAAAATTCGATTGTTAAAGATCAGATGTCTTTCGAGGCCGCTTACTTTTAGCTTTCTAGACTGCCTGATGCAGTGGATAAACTTTGTAAACAAGAGATGACGTTAGTAGTATTGCCATGGATTTTAATTTCTTTGGAATGCGAGGACAGTGGCGTGGAATGTTGTACAAAATTAAATCGTTAGATTTGAAAGCGTGTTCAAAATGGTTTTTGAACTACACTCCTAGCGGAAAATCAGATTTTAGGTCACCGTTGATTAACTGATGTAACCGAACGACATCATAAACACTACCTTTAAGACACGACATCATAAACACTACCTTAAGAAACGTTTCTAAAAATCCTTCCTTTTTTTAACACCTCGTATCTCAATCAACAAGTTATTAGGAGCTTTCTTTATGTACATATCACAAAGAACTATACTCTAAAGTATGGGGCAAAAGTTAGACAACACCCCGTATCTCAATACAAAATAAAACTGTTAAAAAGGTGAAACTTATTTTATTCACCATTTAGATGACTTAGGGCTGTTCTTTCCATTTCGCTGTTCAATTTTCTGCAAGACAATTACATTCTCAGAAACAGCGCGTAGGTATTATTATAGAACACCCACAGCTAACATTTAAGTTAAAACGATATTGCTCTTCCTTTTAAATGTTTTAACATGCCAAAGTGAAAAAGGATGTTATTTTAAAAGACTTTTAAATATTCAGCGAGACCTTATTCTAAATGGAGCCCAAGCAAAGCGGTGCTAAAATTTAAAAATAACACATTGTCCCAGAAAGACCGAACTTTGTCCGGTTTTACTTTGTGAGGTTTATAGTATATAATATTTTCTACTCTAGGTTCAAATATTACGAACAAAATTGTTATATTAATTAAAATTTAAGTCAAGTAGAGTTTAATAGTTCAGTGGTACAGTTAAAGGGAGGAGGCTATCTAAGTAGCCAACATTCCTTTCACTAAACTTAATAATAAACAGATATGCGAGCTGCTTGTTTAAGACTTGCTATGAAGAAATATTAATTTTATCTTTACACATCAATCAAGATGAATTAAGATTAAAATTCCTTCTTTCCTGCATATACTACGCTTTGGATTGTTCTTTAAATGGTCCATTTAAAACTTTTTGAAATGATCACGCGAGACGTAATGAAAACTAGCTCATAAATTGTATGCTCCCAAGAAATACGAAAAGACATCTAAGCTGGAATAAAGGAATGATAATAAATGAATAGAATTCCTTATCAGAGCGGACTAGAAACAAGCTTCACTTCGGTTGATATATAGTAGTAATTTGGCTAAATCTAATAAGAGAACAACGACAAACAACACGACATTTATTGAAAAGGCCTTTCCGAGCTTTCTCGATTCATTGTTTGGTAAAAATGAATTACCATCAGCAAATCAATAAGCCCGCTGGTAAACGAAATTCAATTACTTAGCAGCAATTATTTTCCTCGATATATAGATGATTGATCTCGTCAATTAAAATTATAATCTCATTCAATCTAAATTATTGCTGTTTAAACTAAATATATATTGTCGATAAATTTTTTGGGTATGTTTTCAATTTAGATAATTAATAGTGCCGGTAGTAGAACTAGTTGTGGTAGTAGATGCGGATACGGTCAAGACCCTAGCCTATAGGTTTTACAAGAATTGACAATACATTGTAACGGAATATAAGCTTATTCCGCTACTCTAAAATTTCAGTTCAATTACGAATTATTTTCGATATTTGGGATTTAAGTTGCCAGTGACATCTTATTCACGAATGAGTTTATTTCGTGTGGTTAGCAATTTTAGGAGCGCAGTACGCTATTTTATACCTACAATTAATGAATTGAATTTAATATAGATTACTATATTTAATATTGAGTATTTCTAATGGCTTGACGCTGCGTGATTTATAGTGGTAATCACATGATACAAATTAGCCAGTAATACATCGGCAAGCATAATTTTTCCAGCGTCTTGAATTTTGAAATCGAGATCGTTTATCTTGTGTTAAGACGTTTGACGGGTAAGTGCTAATTTTTAGTCTTGAAATATTTAATTCATCTTGCAGTATATTTAACTAATTCTTTAATTTTTAAGTACGTAATTAATATTTGTTTATGATTCGCTTAGTCTTATTGGACTAAATCACGAATATAGCATTTTTATATTTAACTTTAATAAGCTCACATCTTCAATAATTTTTAATTATTGTTGTGACCGTTTGGGTGATATTACCGATTTATTAGTGAATATTTGCGTTTCTCATTAATCAAATTCATGTAATTTGAAAGAGGCTTAGTCCAAATTTAACGACAACGTAATTATTTTATCATTCAGTGGTCGCGCACAATTCTTACGTAGTTTCATTCAAATTGAAAAGTATTATTTGGGTTAATTCTCGGAGTAAATTCTATATATTCCTGCAAAGGTAGTAAATTGAATTTTCAGTAGAATTTCTCCGAATTTTCCCTCATATTATTGCTGGTTTTAATATTTTTTCTTTTCAGGCTCAATTAATTAAATTTCCAATTTATTTGTTACATCAAGCATATGATTATTAGCACTTGCCCTGTCTAGTCTCAATCCTGATGTACTGAAACGATTTTGCATTTATGAGAGGTTAATCTCACATGTGTAAATTTATTTGGTTCTTTATCTTTTACCTAAATTTCTATCTCGATGCGCGATAGTGATTACTTTATCTTTATCTTTAATTGAATTGAGGTGCAATTGCACCATTGAATTTTCGTTTATGTGCCAAGGGCCGAAATAAAAGTAATAGCAATTACTTATTTCTGAGTTATAAGACTCATTATTAGAGGTTGTGCCTCTATTTTTCTATTTATTATCAAATTCAAGTCATCTTTTATTTAGATTTACCGAGAGTCACTGAATTGGAACGTTATTCCATTATTTTCTTTTGAATTTTAAATTTCAGTCATTATTTTCATTTGAATTTAATATTTTAAAGTAAAGAAAAGGATATCTTGAGTAACAGTAGTTATTTATAATTTTTGCTCAACTTAACATTGTAATAACTCAAGTTTCTGATTATATCTGCTTTAACCAGTAAATTTTCAATTTGTTGATTGCTGCCTCATGTGTTATTTAATTAGCGATATACATTGGTCGAAGACTAGTTTATTTCTCCTTTCATGTTACGACTGATTTGACTGGCCGAAACACGTTGCTGTACCAAACAAATCGGTGGGAGCTAATTCTTCGTGAACCAATAAGTCCTCGATAAACCCAAGTGATACTAACTTAGGAACAGGCAGAAACGGTCCCAGTGGGAGGCGAGCTAGTCATCAGAGCTCTTAATGTTCTATTTAATAAGTGCCTGTCAGAGGGAGTTATCCCTTCAGCATGGAATAATGCTACAATATCTGCTACATAAGAAGGGAGATACTGCTAACCTGTCAAACTATAGACCTATCAGCCTTTTTAGCCACGTGTTTAAATTATTCATGAAAATATTGACCAAACGTCTTACGACAAAATTTGAAAGGTACTAACCTAGAGAGCAGGCAGGATTCAGATCTGGTTTTGGTACAACAGACCACCTGTTAGTGATAACAGGTGGAACGCCTGAATAATGCATAGAATATAATAAGCCTTTAATACTTGTATTCGTAGATTACGAGAAGGCGTTTGATTCTGTCAATCAGCACAAAGTTCTCGAGTCTCTGACCGACTGCAGAATTGATTCAAGATATACCACGCTGCTAAAATACATATATGATCATGCCACAGCATCGGTGAAACTACATCAGAATACCAATAAATTCAAAATCCAAAAAGGAGTGCGGCATTACTATTTCTCCAAAGCTCTTCACAAACCTACTGGAGTACGCGTTTAAGAACATTGATTGGACAGACATGGGTGTTAATATCAATGGTGAATATCTCAACCACTTACGCTTCGCTGACGATATCGTCTTGATAGCCGACAATATGGAGGACGCCAACAAAATATTGCAATCACTAAAAACTGTCTTCAGCCAAGTAGGACTGAAAATAAACTACTCTAAAACTCAATTAATGACTAACTTAGTTTTAAGCAATGCTATCACCGTGGATGGTAAGCAGATTTGCGAGGTATCGTCGTATAAGTCCTTGGGACATGAAGTAAAGCTGGGAAGAGACAATCAAACTCGTGAGCTCCAAAGAAGAGTGGGCCTAACATGGGCAGCGTTTGGCAGGCTCAGGGATGTTCTTGGATCCAACAGTCCGATCTTTCTGAGGAGGAAAGTTTTCGATCAGTGCATGTTGCCTGTACTGACATATGGTGCAGAGACCTTAACCCTTACCAAAAGGACCATACACAAAATCCAAGTGGCACAAAGGGCAATGGAACGATCTATGTTAGGGTTGACTCTTCGTGATAGAGTCCCGAATGATATTGTCCGAGGAAGAACAAAGGTCACAGATGCGGTGTACAGAATACTGTGTCTAAAATGGAATTGGGCAGGCCATGTGGCAAGAATGGTTGACAACAGGTGGACAAAACGCCTGGTGGAATGGCGACCCCGACAGGAGGCCTGCAGAAATCGCGGAAGACCACTCACGAGGTGGAGCGATGCTATTAAACGGATATGCGGCAACTGGATACAAGCCGCTCAAGACCGCGACAGATGGAAAGTACTAAAGGAGGCCTATATCCAGCAGTGGATGCAAACGGCTGCCTTATGATGATGATGATGATGATGATGATGATGATATAAGATGTGCTTACCCCGCCCTTGGTGATGGGCGAAATCGAATAGTTTAAGAGAATAATTTTTTTTTTATGGCAGTGTCACACACACTAAAGGTAGATCCTATGGCGCTCGACGAGCGGTGTGTGTGCGAAGATGTTGATTGACACGGTTCTTGAATATTTGTAGGTTGTAATTAGTG
>MU183267.1:0-29231 GCA_016904865.1 Pissodes strobi | reverse complement strand
TTTGCTGTCTGTGAAATGCGGAATGAAGGGCTCCCAGGGCCACCCAGTATACTCATAAAACTGTATAACTTTTGTATTTACACCTTTTACCTATTACTTGTAATTAAGCTTCTAGGTGGGTGTCAACATATAAATGAACTTCCTGTACTTATCAATGCTCACTGTTCCATTAAAGGAAAATCAAATATTTTTAAAAATTTTCTATAACTTGCAAATCAAAATTATAAATTTTTGTTGTTCATAGAGTTTAGTACAACATAGAAAAATAAAATAAAGTATAAATATAAACGCCAACATTAAAAATAAACTGGGAAGGCCTACGTACTTTTTCAAAGCCATTCTTAACCTTCAATGATCGAAAGCTTATATGCTTGTATATTTTGGGTCTAATAATGGAACAGTGGTTAAAAATGGGTTAATAACTAAGACCCACGTTTAACTTACATTACTTGACTATTCAGCTCAGTAACTTTTTTTTAAAAATAAGTACTTTTCCTACAATCATAACCAGTTTAACCTTGCGGTATAAAAACAAATATGATCGCCAAGTTATAAGCTTTTGCCTTAGGCTATATTACGTTTCGGTGAAACAAACATGAAAATTATGCAAATTAGAAAAATATGCAGAAAGGCGCCGCAAAGGGAAAGGTTTGGCCGAAAAGGATCTTATTAAGTTTCTTTGTTCGGCAAAAGTTTATCGAAAAGTCTGAACCACTCACCAATATAACCGCAAGTTCCGGCCGGCTTAGTAAACGAAAATATAAAAATGGTATGTTTTGAAAGTTCAACGACAATATCAAAATTGAAAGTATTGTGTCCAATAAATATAAAAATAACCTCAACATAATCTATGAAAATATGTACAATCATTCCCATTTTCTTCTTTATTAGTTACGACAGAAAGATGTGATTTTTGCAATACTGTTGCTGCGAACAGCATTTCCATAATCCTGTTAAGGAGCAGTTTTCACCATTTTCATGTGTTAACGGGTAGCAAAATACGAGAGGTAATTAAAAAATTAAAAGTTCTGAGAAGCTCTGTGCCTTAAAAGCTAACAAAACATAATATATTATATTTATGTTTGCGCTATCAAAAATATTATGTCATACTACTGCAAAATCCGCAAGTCACTATCTTTCAAGGCTATACCGAGGTATCACGAAATACATCAAAAATTAGACATGCCATGCAGTAGATTTCCACGATAAGTCTAGATATATCGAACTGCCATAGTGAGTGCTTCAATAACGATTTTTTATTACTTCTGTCGGCTCAATAAACTACTGATTTCGTCTTTTTATAGGTCTCGTTAGGCTCATGCAGCCACAGAGCGGAGCTGATGGGATCTTTATATAGGTTTTTTGACAACCTGATTCCTAAAACGTCGATTTTTATAAATAAACTACATTTTTTGTAGAGAAAAATTTGCCAAAAATGTAATTCTGTAATATAGCCACTGTAAGTTATAACAATTCTCAGACGTCACTCAAAGAACTGCTAATAAAGCCCAACTGAACAATAAATAACTGCGTATACAAATGCCATTGTCAGAAATTCTAACTTTTAAACGAATTTTAAAAGTTAATATTTGCCTCGCAAAAATAGAGTAGATAAAAGCAGAGAAACCGCCCTTCCGCTATCTAGACAATAATTTTGTTCGTTAGCCAGAATTAATATGTATTTATGTATATTGCGGTATATTATCTATTTTAGTTAAAATGCAAATTTAAATGGTTATATATGTTTCGAGAAGTTCCGGCTAAGCTAGAAGCCTTGCTTAAACCCCAAAGTAATATTTACTGTGAATTATACGAAGGCTCTTGAATTAAATCCAGGGAATCTTCCCAAATTGCAATAATTAAGGTTAGGTGACATTGTACTTAAGTTTCACATTTATGCATTACAATGGCTTGAAAACTTCGGAGTTTTACTAAGTAACAGATTAAAAGTATTATTGAAAATAATCAGGGTCCTTTTCAACCTAGACAGGATGCACATAGTGTTTTCATTTTATATGGTCCACCCTAATAAATGTTGACAATAGAGTTATTGTTGCGGCTATGTCTACAACCCTCTCCATTGATTACTATATCTTGTACAGGGTGGCCCGTTTATTATGGGATGACACCTTATCTCAGAATCTACGGGTGTACCAAAAAAAGTTTAATACAAAAGTTATTTTGATTTACTTATATTTTAAAAATATTTTATTTTTATATATACAGGGTATTCGTATTTTCATCGACAAGCAGCAACTTCCTTATTTTAAATAGAATACCCTATATATTAAGACATTTTTGAATTCCTCAGAAAATTCTAGATATATTTTATATATTATATCCTATACCTATTAAGTCTAACCGTTTTTGACATATTTTGAATTTTATGTCAAAAATTACGTTTCGGTTAATAAAGATTTCAATAGGAGAAACTGATAGTTATATTTAGACCTAAATATAACTATCAGTTTCTCCTATTGAAATCTTTATTATTTAATTGTAGTTGGTTTCCTTGTAGAATGTGATCTACTTTAATAGTGTATGTTGGCATTTTTATAATAAATTTTTTCTCAGCTATTCTCGTGACCTCCTCGATTTCCTGAATGATAGACCTCCCCTTTCTGAAACCGTACTGGAACTGTGACAGTCCTCCCTTTTCCTCGATCTCCGTCTCTAGTCTTTTCTTGAGCAAGTGCTCATAGAGTTTGGCGAAGGCGTTTATAAGACAAAGGGGTCTATAGGAGCTTGGCTCTCTAATAGGCTTCTCCGACTTCTGGATAAGCAAAAGTCTTGTAACCTTCCAAGGATCAGGAAACTCTTACCTGACAAGCATAGCGTTGAGAGAATCCGCCATCATCTGGGGACAAGTTTTTGCCACATGCTTCACTGCTTCTGGGAGCACTCCGTTCACTCCTGGAGCCTTTCCCTTCTTAAGTTTGCCCGCAGCTTCTTTTATTTCGTCTATAGTAAAAAGGGTGGGATTTAACCTGCTCGGTATATGGGCCGGCAAATCCCCGTAGTGGGTTGGGAACAGGGCGCCTATCACCAGCTGCTTTTTTTCCTGGGGCATGTGGGGCCACTCAATCTCAATTGTCTCATGACGATCTTGAAACCTTCTCCCCATATATCTTCATTTAGATCGTCACATATTTCTTTCCATGCGAGTTTTTTTTCTCCTTCTCCATTTCTTTTTCCAACTCTTTCCTGGTCCGTTTGTAATCATCCTGCAAACCATCGGTATCCTCGCCTTTGGCCCTTTGTCTGGTGAGCTTTCTCCTTGCCGCTAGGCATGCCTGCTGCTTATCGCTTATTAATGTAGTCCATCAGTAAGGAAGACATGTTTGACTGAGTCTGTGTCTCCCTCCCATATGATCTTCTGCTATCCTGGAATATGACCTCACCAGCGAAACCAAGCCTTGTGCATCTCGCGCCCGTAACCCTCCCGTAACGTTTTGTTCCAACAGAGCTTCGCAGAACTTACGTTCGTTCAATATTGTTTTGCCTCTGGGGTAAAGCTGCTTCCGCGTATTCTTAGCGAGCTCTATGAGAATGTGCTTGTGAGGAGATAATGGCTCATTTTCCAGAAGGGACCAGTTAGTAAGCTTTCTCGCCAGATTTTCTGTTGCAAACGTGATATCTATATACGAGCTTGTGTTCCCTCTGAAGAAAGTTTGTTCCGTACCTCTATTAAACGCTATTCGAGCTACTCCAGCTGTGGATTGAGACAGAATTGTGTCTCGCCTGTCAGTCGTTGGAGGCCCCCATTCCGGTGACTTAGCGTTAAAGTCTTCGAGAACCAGCAATCCTCCTCCCACTTTCCTGACTAGGGTGGCCATACGGATGGTGAACCCTTCATAGTTCAGTGTAGTTTGGTTCGGGAAAGCGTAGCATCCGAAGATGCTCAAATCCTTTACCTTAATGCCCACTACCCCATCCTCTTTCATTATTCCTTCTATTCCTTCTATCTCAATAGCGCTATTCAGCATCAGTATGGCAACGTCCTTCCTGTTATCTACAATCCATTTACTGCAGTGAACTAACTTTTTGTTGGGTTTGCTGGCAATAATGATGTCCATTCTGCCTTCCAGCGCTGTTATGGAGGCCATGTCGTGCGCTCTTGATGACCTATCTGCGTTGATGGTAGAAGCTTCATCAACGCTGATTAGTAAGAGTAGTGGGGTCTGTCTCTGCGTGTTTAGTGTTTGCCTGTGCGATAAGCCTTTTATTCGAGCTTAGAGCTCGATGAAATTCAAACATCTCCCGCCTTCTGCTTTGTGGTCTTGCCTGTTGGACAATGGGTAGTATTCCTCGCTTCGGCATTCCTTAGAGCAGTGACTTTTTTCCCCACAGGCGAAACACAGATCCGTTCTGTCCGGCCCGCTACAACCCTTTACCATGTGATCAAACGACCAACATCTCAAGCATCTGACTACTTTCACTCTGCGCTCAACTCTGCAGACTACAAATCCCACTTGTATTTTACGATCCTCGGCCAGTGTCTCGGCATTCGTTTTGGAACGCGTTACGGCTTTACGGTTACTGCCAAAGTATTCTTAGCATATGGTTTGAATTTCCCTAGCTTGAACAGGTTCTCTCTGTTGCTGCCCAGTTTGGACTCGATAGACTAGGCGAACTCTTCCTGGATCGTGGCAGCATCCATCCCTTTGATGTGAACCGCTACACGTAAGACCTCGTCCTCTGGACCCCTAACTTTCACGTCGAACCCACCTGTCGTTCCTTTGGTAACCTCAGGAAAGTGCGCCCGCGTCTTTGTCCGCTGTGATAATCAGCTTCCTGTCTTTAGCGTGCATTAGAGTTCTTATTGAATCTCTTGTCTTGGCATCTTGAATGCTGTTCACTCTGGCTTTAACGTTTTTAAGCACTTCGGTGCAGTCCTTCCCCTTTTGATCGACAATGAGGTCGTATATTTTCCTCTCTTGCACTATTGCTTGGCTGTTGCGGTTTTTCTTGTGACATCTGGAATGAACTGGTGGTAAATATGACTACTTTGGTCTTGGATCCGCGGAATACCGCCTCGATCATTTTCCTTAGCTTCTCCGTACTTAGTCCGTTGATGTGGTGGAGAGCAATCCACTCGTCTTCCACTGTTTCCTACTTGAGTTTATGCAACATATGGAATAGCTGCTCGTCTGTGTCGTCTACTATCTTCTGCCCTATGCTAGGCTCAGGGCTGCCAGTTCTGATTTTGATCGTCTGCTCCATAACTCCAAATTGGTCTTTGATCTCCAGTACTTCTGGGTACCTAGTCCTAAACAACGCCTGGATGCTTTTCGTCATGCCCATGTCTGCTGGTTTGACCAGTACCACTTTCACAGTGGAAGCTACGGTATCGAGCGGGTTACCTACCCGGATATCAGTGTGTGTGTGTATAGCTCGTCTGCCCATGCCAACTCTTCAATTTCTTTGAAAGCATCGTGGCTTTCAATATCCTAGAGGATTGTGAGGGGTTTGTTAACCGTCCTCTCCTGAGTTGTGTCCGTCTGAACAGATTGTTCTAAAGTCTCTTGCCGCCCACTTTGCGTTCCTATATCGGCTTGTTCCTTCTCAGCACTCCCGTACCTCTGTTCCTCCAGCCATATGCCAACCGAATACTTGTCTCAGTTATCCATCAGCCTTCTAAATTTGGTCACGATGTAATTTATTTCTATTTTCGTATTCTGTTCAATGTTTTTACCTAAATCTGCACTTAACTTCGCAAGCGTAGTAAGTTACTCCGATAGCACCCATGCTTCCTCGCATTTCGTTCCCTTGTCCGTTCGTTCTTCCGATTTGGGAGTAGTACATTTCTTCGCTTTAGCTTTTTGTTCGATAGCTGGCGGCGAGTCTTGCATGAACACAATATCATCTATGTCACTATTTGGAATTGACGTTGTTCTGCTCTACGGTGGCATCCTCATGAGCGAGCTACGCCTCTCAAAAGGATCAGCACAAATTTTACTGGTCTCCTCTTCTCCATCTTCTTGTCCAGAAATAGTTTTAATTTTGTTTTTTTTACATTCATTGTGATTCCCATCCCCCCCCCCCCCCCCCCCCCCCCCGCCCCCCCCCCCCAAGCGGGGGGGAAGTAAATACTACGAGGTGGCCCTGTTGCCTCGAAGGTTTCTTCGACTTCGCTGCCGAATTTTTTATAAAGTTTTACTGCTCGTGGGCTGGCCGGTTAAGGCATGCCCCCCGGTTGCTAACCACCCACAACTTTCCTCAGCCACGCCCTGCTGAGGTCGTTGAATAGAGCAGTTAGGATCTGTAGGGGGAAGCTTGCGCTCAGTTCGCACCAGCTAGGATACCTCGGGGTTGCTAAGCCCGTACTCACATCTTGTGTGTAAATGAAAAAAATCGTTAGAAGCCATTTTTTTAAAAATGGAAACCTCTTATTTTTATAATTTATCTTATTAATTTGGCATTAAAAGTAAATGCGACTTTGTATAAGGTTGTCCATTCGAAAAACTTGTATTTTTTGAAATATTGCCAATTTAAAAATGATACGGCTTTTAAGTTTTGCTATTAGTTGGCCATGACCAAATGATACCTTGGGCAGTCGACTAAAATTAAATCAGTAGATTGGGCGCTGTTAAGCAACTATTAACCAGACTCTATCTGACCATAAAAGCACTCTTTTTAGAGACTAGAAAACTAGATCAGGAACTAGGCAACACAACGCCAAATCTACCGAAAAGAATCGAGAGTTCCCTAATGAAGGTACCTGAACAAATCGATATTCGGAAAAATATTTCGCGTTACTCGTCGCAAATTTCGTGAAATTATTCCCGACTATTTTAATAAACTACGAGCCTGTTTCAGCCAAAATAAAATAAGTTAAATTTTAAGTTTCGACTTATTGATTAGAGTAAAGCAAATTATCGTAATTAGCAAAAGTGAAAAACAAAAGAATTTAATTAAAGCTTAATACTTGAGCAAAGACAATTACAGTTCGGTGTAAATCTCGGGTTTATGAACCAGAGTGATGAATAATACGCTTAGGCGTTAAAAGTTAAAAATATAAAGGAGAGAAAAGGGGTAGTAACAATCACTAATAATAAAGATCAGATAGCTCACATTCAGTTGGTGGATTCTCAGGTGTTTTCCAGGTGGAAAGGGGGTTGCTATACGACTAGCTCGTTGGAACGCACAGGTAGGTCGTGGACGGACAAAGGCTTTTTAAAGACTTAAGGCGCAATTAATATTCACTCACGGCGTCCCAAAATGGCGGCATTCATAGTAGAGGGACAAAAAAATAAATTCACTCACCTATTTAAGGCAGCATCAAATCCCAGCTATGGGGCGAGTTTCAGGCACTAATGAGCAAAACTTACCAACGTAATCAAAATAAGGCCTGAGACTCTATAAATTGGTCGGTCAGACCAATCCCATGAGGTAAAGCAAAAAAAATTCCAGCACGACCACTGCCCTAAACGGCAAGCCAACGTAGAGTGATTTCCTTCAAAAACTCTCCGGAAGCAGATGCTTCCTTCCAATATTCCCACTACAACTACGTCTGGCCAATAAGAGTATAGTTACTCGTCACGTGGCCACGAGCTGTCATACCCAATAATTTATCTAGAGCGATTTCAAAAGGAAAACGCAGACCTTTGATGTACCAAAGCACATCTTAAATAATTGCCCGACCTAGCCAAAAGGAAATAACCATTCGACCCACCATTCATTAGGGAAACATACAGAGGTAAATCACAATTTCCGCGATGACAACACAAAAAAAGAAAGTCCCTAAACGGCACGCACGTTCAGGAGTTGGTACCACAAACCGCTACATAAAACTACTCTAAAGACAACCCCGACGGTCCTAATTTTGAATTTTCGGTAGAAGGTAACTGCAATTCGCTTCAAGTACTGCATTCACCGGTCGGTAGAGGTCACTACAGCGAGTGATAGTAAATAATAAAATGAACTGAACCAGTTGGTCAAGAATACCCCATAATATATATCCTCACAGGAGAACAACAAGCAAACATTTATTTTTGCGGGTCCGCCATTTCGTCAAGAAGAACTCTTACCCAAACCTCCAGACTTAACTTGATGCTGAGGGAAAGCCGCACATTATAATTTATATTTTTAATTTTACATTTTCATCACCCTGTATTTATTTATTATAAAAATTTCAACACAAACCACTAAAGTAGATCCTCTTCTACAAGTAAACCAACTCCAATTAAATAATAAAGAATTTCAATAGGAGAAATTGATAGTTATATTTAGACCTGCAAACGTAATTTTTGACATAAAATTCAAAATATGTAAAAAGCGGTTAGACTTAAGTGTAGGATGTAAATATAAAATATATCTAGAATTTTTCGAGGAATTCAAAAATGCCTTAATATATAGGGTATTCTATTTAAAATAAGGAAGTTGATACTTTTCCACGAAAATACGAACACCTTGTATGTATGAAAATATAAGATTTTAAAAGTTTAAGTAGATCCAAACAACTTTTGCATTAAACTTCCTTGTACACCCCGTAGATTCTGAGATAATGTGTCATCTGATAATAAACGGGCCACCCTGTCAGTATATTTAGATGTTTAACGCAATAAATAGCGTACAAAATGTGTAGCTTCCAGCAGCCATGATGACATTCATAAACTAAATCCTAAAACAACATTTCAAGGATTTTTCGCATTGAATCCACGTTAAATCAAATTTGTGTTTTGTTCGGGATGGCCTTGCATCAGGGATAATTTTTTTGCCAAACAATATCCTTTCAGAGTATTCAGTCACACAAAAGTCGTCCAATTTTCGTTTAATCAACACTATTTGGTGTGTGTCACATATTTCATTCGCTAGCTAAAAGAGTAGGTGGAAAAAAATTACGAAAAAAGTGCCATGTCGAACTCTAAAAGTCAAAGTTCGAGACTATCATCATGCTTTTCTCTTCAGAGCCATTTATTTAACTATCTGATGAGTTTTAAAAACGGTCTGGTAAATTGGAGATTTATATGCAAGTACGTTGGTAGATATGCGGGATAAGTATAGAAATTACCTTTCTGGACTTTATACTTCATCAATGCAAATGCTTCATAATACAACGCGTTATGATTGTTATTATAATAATTTAATTCATCCTGTCCTATCGCTCCTTAGCCCTCTTATCTGTTCCATGGAACAACAAACACATAATTAGAAATATATTATGTAGCACTGAGCCTTGAGGCAAAATAATGCTTAAGACATATTTCTCAAAATCCAGAATATATATTTGAGATGCTATCGAACATTTGATTTATATCCTAAATATAGATACTCACGAATCCTTAATTATTTGGCTTTTCAAAAACCAAATCTAGACTAATGCAGTCAAATGCCCTTGGGACGTCAACAGGAGCTCAATCACTGTCTTGAAATGAAACTGTTTGATTTTCAGCCTCTTCTAGGCCACTATGAATATTATCATCTATAATGATTTAATTGAATCAACTCTTACTTGATGTAAATCCATTTCTATTTAAAGGTTTGGTAAGTAATGAATATACTGTCACGAATTGTATTTTTGTACTGTGACGCCACGCCTTATTTAGCGTGTAGGAGAGTAGCTCAGATTTAGGAACGCACTACGTCAAGTTGAGAAGAGATAATAAAGGAGACACATCGATAAAAACAATAACAAGTTTATTTACAAACAAACTTAACAACGGTTAGACTGTATACTAATAAAGGCGTGTTTAAGTTTATAGATGAATTAAGAGTATACACTATACCCAATTAATATTAAATGCATGGTCTTCTCGAGGGAGGCTTAATCCAAAGTTTTTCTAGGAGCAACTGGTTTGTTAATAAAGTTTATGTGAGCGGAGTTGTCTTTTATTTATGTGTTCGTTCTGATATTTATAAGGTAAGTCTTTCTGGTTTAAGTTTATCACAGGTTCCTAAGGCACTTTAACTACTTTTTAAAAATCCCCAAAAACTATCCCTTTACTGGAAATTCTGACACTTCACTCGTAAATTCGAGTACTACTTTTACTAGCCCCCAGATGCCGTACATCTGTGCATACGTCCACCCAGGATAGGTTAGTTTGGGTTAGTTTGGACCTGATCGCCCCGGACCTGTGTCCAGGTGTTCACAGATATGGGGGTTGTGGAATAGAACAACTAGAAGTGTACGCACCTGTGTACTGTACCGCAACTAGACTGAGCGGAATTGAGAGACCCGAAAGTCTGATGAACTTAGCTAGCGTTTGCCTGCATATTTATATGTTACAAAATGCTGATGGCTGAGTGATTAAGGATTAAAATGGGTCCCATCGACCGCTCAAGTTGTTTATAATTAACAGTGAATGTTTATATAACATCTGTCAAGTTCAAGTTCAAACTTAGGACAGAGTGATATTTAATTAATGGATACAATGCATGCACAACAATATAGAACATATCTACAATAATTTACTCGTATCAATACTCCAAAACACTTACTTGGCACAATAAGTGTTGATAACTGAGGAAATTAAGCTGCCAGTACTACGCTGACGTATCGCAAAATTTATTTGGAGTCATGTAACCAGCGTCAAGCGTAGAGTGCCAATTGTAACATTATATGTTAATTCCAGGTTTTACTCAGCGGTTACAACAATAATTAAAGGTGTGGGTCTATGTCTTGTTAGTTAGGTGAAGGCGCCACTAATTTTTTAACTAGGAATATATCAATACTTTTTTCACATTGAAATCAGGGCAGTAAAATTTAGAAATATACCGTAAATAAGAATATTGTGTAAAATTTGAAACTACCCTTCTACCTTTCAATTTAGCTTACCATAGTTAACACCTGGATTCCAATTAAACTATTTATTCAAATAATAAAAACGTTCACAGACATAGCCGCAATAAAACAATGGATCAGGTCCCAAATTAAATTTGGATTATGGTATTACCCGTAAAATAATGAGATTCTAAAATATTTATGTCATCTGAATTACTAATTTAAATCAAGTCAAATTATATTAAACTAAGATAATAAGTCTTATAGTATTAATATAGTCTAACTACTGTTTCAAAATTGTTTTAACTAAACCTTTAATTCCTAACTAATCACAGTTAGTCATAAAGTACCAAAAATGAGCAATATTTATTAAACAAACTAATCTAAGTTAATACCATTGCAGCGATAATATCAATATATCAATAAGCAATTAATAGAGATCTATTAAATCAATGAATTACTCTATAAAGTAAGTATATATATATAGCCGGTAAGTACCGACGGAAATACGAATTGAGCTCAGTTCGATACCAGTATTAAGGTGAAAAATTAAAGTTTCAAATAGCAATTATGTAAAATATATTACTGCCATTACTGTAAAAATAAATCAATTAATTATTATGATATTTATCTACTCGAGATAATATCAGATATGATAATGAAGGAAATAAGCATATCCCCAGCAATTATGACAAGAAACAGAAATATATATGAGACACGATATTAGATAAACTATAGCTATTTATTGTAAAGTTTGGTAAGCAAAAATGGTAAGATCAGTAAAGGAAAACGAGAAATAACGATAATGTATACGATATAGAAATCAAACGACCTACAGTCATTTAAGAGTATATGCACTAATCAAAATTATATACCACGAAAATATACACAATATAGAAAGCAAACGACTTACAGTCGTTTGACAGTAAATTCATTAATCAAAATGATATAATATAACGATAATATTGTAATCTACTAAAATGCATAAGCTACTAAGCAAATATCACCCTGTCGCAAGTTTGAACTTGAACTTGAAGATTGTTATATAAACATTAAAGGCAAACTATAAACAACGCGAGCAATCAACGGGAGCGACTTTGAACCTTATGCATGCAATGATCATCACTTTGTTTTATATAAATACGCTACCGAACCCTCAGTTCGGCAGACTTAGTCTCACCTCCAGCTCCCAAGGTTAGTCACTTGACGACTGCCTCCTGGGTTCTATCCGCTCCTAGAGTTAGTCATACGACTGCTTTAGGTTCCATTCCTTTCCTACCAAACCTGGTACCGGTTAGCCACTTGACGACTGCTAGGACCAGGGGTTGCACAACCTCCATAGTAAAGTCTTGACAAGAAGTTTGTCAGGGTGTTGAGAAAGACAAGTGTCTAAATAGTCAGTTAAAAAGTTTAGTGAAATCTCTTAGTGCTCTTAAATAAAACCCAACCCTTAAGAAAAACTATAAATTATAAGACAGTAAACAAAGACCTATAAACAGTACCTCAAATCGAGAAAACATGCGCACCGTAGTAATCGGGTATAATAGAATCTCATTTTTTCTGACCAATAATTGTTGTTAAAGTTTTATCGTTAATACATTGTTATTGTTATAAACTAAACGTGCTTACTTTATCATCTCTTCTTACCCCACGTAACGTGATCCCGGTCTACCTCAGTTACCCCCCGGCACGCTAAACAAGGCGTGTCCTCACGAGTAGAACATTCAGTGGTAGATTAAAGGAAGCATTGAGACCCCGTCATTGTACTTATCGCGACGAGGCTCTTCTCTGAGAAGTTATTCTTTAAATAAACGCGCTACCCCCAAAGATACTCGTGACAATATAGAGGGTGCCTTAAATAGCGCGTGCCACTATTGCTATCTCTGGAACGGTAAGTGCTACGAGGTCGGTTAAATTAGAGAAAAGTTGCCGTTTTTTATACCCTTCATGATCCGTCCACAGTGTTGTCAAATTCCTGTTAGTTTCTAAGATACCGGGTGATTTATGAAAAATGCCAAAAAATATTACGTCGATTATTACAAAAACTATTCGTTTTCTAGACACAGTTTAAATTCAAAAGGTTTATAATTTTTTCCGCTCTACAATATGGTGTCTTCAAATTTCACTTCCGGCGTTTCGTGTTTGGGCCACCACCATCAACTTAATTTTGTAAATACGGACCTGTATTTTTTATTTCAGACTTTAAGAGCTTCTGATGTCCCAAAATCAATGACGTATCGCACTTATTCGAAAAAATACTTTTTCCAATTTTTATTACATTCCTACCAAAATTCTCTTTTTTGTCTCTCTCTCTAACACATTATCTTCTTATGGAAAGGGCAAAGAATGTGAATTTTTCGAACAAGTGAGATATATCATTGGTTTTGAGACATCAGAAGCTCTTAAAATCTGAAATAAAAAATTCAGATCCGTATTTAAAAAAATTAAATTAATGGTGGTAGCCCGAACACGAAACGTCGAATGTGAAATTTGAAGGCACCATGTTGTAGAGCGGAAAAAAATTCAACTTTTGAATTTATGCTGTGTCTCGAAAATAAACCGAAATATTTTTAGGGATCTTTCATAAATCTTATCTTAGAAACTAACAGGAATTTGACAACACTTTAAACGGATCCTGATTGCGCAGTAAAAAAGGCTACTTTTCTCTAATTTAATCGACCTCGTAGGACTTACCGTTTCAGAGATAGCAATAGTGGCACACGCTATTTAAGACCCTGTATACGATATAGAAAGCAAACGACCTGCAGTCGTTTAACAGTAAATTTATTAATTAAAAAGATAAATAACGATAATATATACGATATAGAAAGCAAACGTCGTTTAACAGCAAATTCAGTAATCAGATAGCTAAATAACGATAATAGCGATAATAAGGGGTCATTAATAAAAAAAAGCGAAGCTACGTATCCACCATGTAGTCGTATTACCTTGACAAAAGGCCTCTGTACGGTTAAATGGGACCGGAAACTCGGTAGGTCAGCATAGAGAGGCCGCTGACGGGCTTTCAGCCCCAAAGGGGGGAAATTCTATCCTAGATAAGGACCCTAGTTCAATGATAAACAATTTTTATCATCTAAAATAGAAACACTAGTGTCCAACATGCCTTTAAAAAAGGGGTCACATCACTATTCGTTATACATCGTTTTTAGGCAGTATGGCCGATAAATTTAGCAAATACCCACTCTAGCTCATTTGCCAATTAATGCAATAACATAATCAGGCGGTATATAGAAACTGTCTGCTCGCTTTAAGTTTTCAAACGGGAAGGGCCTATACGGCATCTGTCAAGACGGCGCTTCAAACGGATACATCGCATCGAGCAACTTGGAACAGGATTCCACGACTCTGGTGGATTGTACTCGGAAGTAAGGTAGCAAGCGCAACAACATAAATCGACTAGTAAAAGGGAAAATTTCGCACTGCGTGATTTTGTAACATTTACACCGTTACACTTAAAAGACAATGTGTTACATGTCATTTTATGAGAACCATGTAACAGATAGAACTCAAATAATGTCAGTGATTCCACCCTTAATCTCGCATGATTGTCCAACGACCAGTGCCTTTATAGAGCTGTTAGAGGAATAAACTGAAACAAGCTAGTTATATACATAATTTCAGTCACTAGATCGTATCATATTCGTATATCGTATATCAAGAAAACATTTAAGCATATAGCAGTGCACTTCAATTAAATCATTTACATTGCGAATAATTTCCTATTTCGGCGGTAATATACCTTAAAGAATTGTTGGTTGTCTACAGACGAGTGTAATATAATGCACCTCGGAACGTTTAATGATAAGGTTAGTCTTGGAACGTTGCCAGATGTTTAATTCGCAAAGCGGTTGCCCTGTGATTTTGACGTGGTTGCGATTCAAGCCAACAGGAAAACACATAATTAATTGATATGCTGCCTTTGTTTTGATATTAAAAGACTGTTTTTCGCTTTCGCTTTAAAAATACGAATTCAGGATATGTTATTAAATTCGTATGTTTCCTAACTTGGCAATGTCGCTCGAACTGCTGTGCAATATTAAATATATGGTTTTAGCAAGGTAAAAACGGGACTAGCTTAAGGTACGTTTAGGTTCGATTGATATTTTTGCGTTGAACAGATTTGATGTCAGGGGTTTTAAATGGCCGGCATTCGGAATGAATTGGGTTCTGGTTGTTTGGTCATTGTCAATGATGAATTATCGTTGGATTTCTTTGTCCCACCAGCAATGCATAATATCATAAAGCCTTAGATACGTTTCATTGCATATTGCAGATGCTAGTAAATTTGGCGACAATTGGCTGGTGTATTTTTACGTTGAATACAGGACAATGTGGAACGGGCCTATCGAATCTCACGATCTAGTTAGTCGGTTTTGGCTGGATTTCGTCCTCTTTCTTTAGAAACCCCTCAAAGAAGGTAGTGCGTCCGCCTGATAAAAGTTGAAGAATTTGTAATTCACCCTAAACGGGGATTATACTTGTCTCGGATATAAAGTGGCATAGTTGCTGTAGTTTAGGGCTTGACTATGGATTGGTTGGTTTTCGCCTGAGTCAAGATATTTGGTTCGTAACTTGCCACGTGCAGTGTATTCTGGAACAAAGTACGCCGTTTCCTTCCTCGAGGAATGCCTGTAGAAGAGAGCCTTGTTGGTCCCAATTCGTCATTACTATCGTAAAACCCTACGTGGTTTGGTAAATAATTATACATATCTTACATTTTGTACATTCTCATTCATTTTCTGTACAGGAAATTTATTTTGTCAGGGTATATTATACTTTTCTAACGGGTCTCAGAGGGGATTGAAATACTGCACAATACTGCTTTATAGAGAGTGTTACTTCCGAAAATGTATTAATTCTTGCTCGTATATCATGCAATATCGTCAGACAAAAGATAACTTAGGCTTGGAACAGGCATAGCATGATTTATTTACACTCAGTATTTTTGCAAGAAGTGATATTCTGGGGAAAATAAGCGTATTAAATAATAGTTCATGATACCGTTCTCGTATGATATTGCAGTCGAGCACTCATAGCAGATTCTTTGTCTTTATGGGCACCCGTATTGTATAGTAGAGTATAATGTTGTATAAAGTTGTATATATTCTTTGATACATTTTTTTTTCTACTTTAAATTTTGCTTATAAAATCTTGTAAAGTCGTACGTAAGCTTAAGTAAATTTAGATGAATGGACAAGCTTTGTTCTTGCCTGGGGTCTACACTCTTAACAGAGCAAACAGTGGTTATATGATTGGTCAGTTTTCTTAGTATTTTATGTCTTCCACCTGTAGGGTGATACGATATTGGTTATATTATGACCTTCGCATTTCGGCAAGACGACTCTCATTATTATTTTTAAATACTCTCATTGTTATTTTTAAATACTCTTTGAGTGGAGAGTATTCTGAAAGAGAGGCTGCCTAAAAATTGCAGTAAGAGAATGCATACTTAGCGCTTGTTCTCTTTCAGGTTTTTTTTTCCTGGGAGCCATTTTTTTGGGAGCCTGTTTTACCGGGAGCCAGTTTTCCTGGGAGCTATTTTTGACTGGAGCTGTTTTGCTTGGAGTTGTGTATCTGGAGCAAGCTATTTTTGTTTGGAGCGAGCTTTGCTTGAAGAGAGGTTAAGTAGCTAACCAAGTAGCTGCCAGTCAATACAGTTGGTTGTGTGTTATTGGTACCAACTGCAGCCGTAGAGGTATGGCATTACCTCAATTGCCACTGAGAGTTTATGGTCCCAAGGTGCATAGCTGTAGTCCACGTGCAGAAGGCCGTAGGTGATATCGGCGAAGACCAGTAAAGATAAGTTTAGGTTATATTTTTGATCTTTTCCGGCATAATGTTAGTGGCGTGTTACTGATATTTTCACGCGTGTATTTTCAGCGTGTTATTCATATTTTCCAGCGTATATTAGATTGCGTGTTTTTGTTTTCTGCGTGGTACTGATATAACTATACTCGATACTGTTTCGAGGTAAGCACAGCTTACCTATGCGAATCTAATTAACTGCTGAATCTACTAGTGTGGATCTATATTAATGCTCATAGTTTTTTTTATATATTACATTTCTTTAAACTTACAATTTGATTTAAGTATATTGTGTTAAATGATCAACATTGTCGTTCTGATTGACTAAATATCTGATTATAGTAATTTTATATAACGGTATTTAATGATCTAAATCAGTAAGGTTTATTTATGTACAACTGCGAGTCGTCTACCATGGTAAACGCGCCCAAAGTTTAGTAGCGACTATTAGATGGATAACTGTGATTATTGATTAATTTGTTGATCTTGGTTTGATCTTCCGTAATCATTTGGTGTTATATTGTTTCCTCCGTTATAGCTAAAGCGTGTCTAATAATTGCTCGATCATTCTTAATCTACTTTACTTCTATTATAACGTAATTTTAATTCAAATTACTGTCGATATATTTATGAGCATATGGGTTATTAATTGCTTTCAAATTAAGATCTTTTACCTTTTGTTATAAATTTATATAATTTTGTTATTGAAAGAAATATGACAACACGTTATCGTCTAACCTAACGAACGCCCATAAATTTAAACCTGCACGAACGTGACCGTCTTTTATTTGCTCTGGAATACCTCAACCAAAAGTGTAATTAGTAGTCGCCCTTGCGTAGCGGATAATCATCGATATGGATCGCCCTTATAGATTATTAAAACCGAGGATCTTCCTATTTGGGTCTGCGGATTTGGATATTTCAAACTGGTGGCGCCCTGGTCAAGAGTAAGTAATTGACCCACTCCCACGCCGACGAGCAAGTCGGAGCACACATGTTGCGCTGGCCGCATCCTTAAGGGTAGGTATCATCTTATTCCACGTATCTTGCTAACACATTTAAAACGGTTTTACGCGCAACAAATGTTACAAAAACATCTACCTACCCAGTTAAAATCAAAATAAAACGTTTGCTAACTATTAAATGCAGAAAAGTATCTGTTCAAAGCAGAGAGACCAAATACAAATAAAATAAAATAAGTAAAAAAAATAATAAACGATTTGATTTTTTTGCCTGATTAATGCCCTATATTGATGAGGAGAGTGGTGTGATGACTAGTACCTATGACTTAACGAATTATTTTTCAGCTTTTAGTATTATTATTATTTAGTACTAGTATTATACTTAATATTTCTCATTCTATTTAGTTCATTTAGTGCCTCATTATTACAAGGTTTCTTTCCTGACACTTCCTAACTCCTCAATACATAATCCTTCTCTTTCATTTGATTCCCATTTACCCATATTGAAACAAATATGAATTTAGAAATACTGTAGCAAATATGAAATCTGACATTTTGTGCCGGCGACCATCTTATATTTGAAATTTGTCACAGTGTACAGTATTCTACTAGTCAATCCCGTTCATTTGATACCCATATTGAGGGGGTTGTGAAAAGATATGTAATCCTCCATTTTGTAGCGGCGGTCATCTAGGATTTACAATAAATCAGAATGTATTAAATTGCATTGTCATCAGAACTAAAGGTGTGTACCAAATATCAGATCAATCTGTCAACAGGAAGTTGGTAAAATTTCAATTTAAAAATTTGACCCAAACAAATAAAAATAACTAACAGGCCAAGCTAAATCAAATCATTTAAAAACGAACGTTAACCAATGGTGGTGTGCAATACAAGACACTTGCGTGACAAAAACTACCTTTGGTAGAATAAGTCAAATGAACTGAAATAAACGATAAACAGTTCCTAAATTACCAAGACATGATCACGTTCCGTTTACACTGCTTTAGTAATTAAAAGTAGTACTACTTAAATCATTAATAAGTTAGTTAGTTCTGATGATACAGAAAAACTTTAAACCTGCTTTAAGTTATAGAGAAGTAATCCAGTATTAAGGTAACAATTTAAAAAATCAACAACAAACAAATGGTCGGAAACCCTGGCCGGTTCAGAGGAATAAAACTTACCCTTAATAGAAAGTTATACTTGCAAAGGAGATAAACATAGATTCAGATATGGATTACGACTATCTATAAGTTTGACCTCAAATCAATTATAAAATAATATATGTGGTAGCGAGGGTCCTCTGCGTTGTTTGTAATTATATGGACGGAAGCTACTATGGTTAATGATAGAGGCAAAATAATGAAATGATTTACCCATGCAAATACTCTAAATGATTTGCTTGTCTAAATACAATAGTTGTCTAATGCTCCAAAAGATTTACTTGACTTGCAGTAATAACTGAAGCAAAATCATTATTGATGACGTATCGCAAAACTATTTGCGGCAATATTACAAAAAAGGCAATATTACAAAAAACTATCTTAACTACTACGCCTATACACCACAGAAAATTTCGTTTCAAACATTAAACTAGCCAATCCGCTGCGAACTACATGCCACATGCCATACATAAATAAACAATGCTTTTCTGTCAATGTTTGAAAAAATTATCCAAGCTTTTAACCTGAAAAATTCTACTTAACTCATGCTTAATTATTTTTCCATTATGTCACTAAAATTTGCTTCCGAACTAACTCCTGTGCTTACTAATTACGTGTAAGAGCTCCTTCCGAGTCTCAGCAGGCACATTCAACAGGGTTACTTAAAATTCAGTCCAAGGTTTCCGAACAAACTGTTTCCACGATGTATGGCGGCATTCAAGATCCAAACCACTCATGTTTACTTTGATTTTTCCTCTTTTTCCATCCCACTACCACCTGCAGCGTGGGCGTGCTTTATATCGTAAAATCTTTAATACTAATTCACAACAAGCAGTCTCAAAAATTAATAATTGTCAAATCTCGGATCGATAACATCATGGTTCGGAACACATATTACTGAGCTGGTCGACCGATCGTGGGCTTTCTACGATAGATACAAAGCAAAACATCAAATCATAATGTCATTTGACACACAAAATAAATTAATTAAAATGGAGGCTGCATGATAAAAAAATAATTAAAACCAAAACAATACGGCATTTTATGATGGTAGTAGCTTAACTTATACAAACGAAGGCAGATCGCCTAGGAATTTAGTTAATACAGTCCAATTGCCCCAAGAAATACATATAGAATGCATTGGAATTAAAATCCCCTACATCTATACTAGGTATGTATTTTATAAGATAATCACTTAAGTGAAAATTAAGCGCTGTTAACATTGTTGACAAACATGTTCTCGAAACAAGATTGGCGCTCAAGCTCCTGAGTATTTAATTTTATTCAAGGCAACCAGATGTGTGACCCCCTTTACCCTAATGTGAGCAATATGTGATGATAAAATTCTTATGTGTACTTTTATTTTGAAATTTAATCAATACTTATTAAAATTTCAGTGGCAATGAGTAAAACCGAATTCTTGGTGAAAGAAAAATAATTCAAATAGCAAAAATAGTGAAAATAGTTTCAATAGTAGCATATTATTTTCGAATCCCTCCGAAATAGAATTTCAAATAAAAGTCAGTTTCCAATATAATGTTTCTTCCTATAAATTGGAACTACGGACGCAACCTTTAAGAGGGAGTCCATCTGCACTTAGTGCAGATGGACTTATTTAATTTGTTAATGGTTCATATGTAAATTGTGCTTCAATATTCCAGCTTACGATCTTAAAAGAAAATCTAATGCTTTAACAATGTAATGTAAAAAATCATTTCGGAATCCCATATAGAATGCCAAAAATATTCACTAGAGCTTCCCGATTTTTAATTTAAAATAGCGGGTTTCTCGCAATCGATAAACAGACAAAGCCGGTTTTGTAAAGCTTGTAAACTCTCTCAGCAAACACGTATTTGCTACTGCCTGGGGGAGCAGAAGTTATTGCTTTTAAATATAATGTATATCAGAACTGCACAACTGTCCTACATTCTTGCTATACAGAGTGACTTATAGCCAAATGCAAATAAGCTGCCTGTAAAGAAAGGAAACTTTTATGCGTTTCCGTATAACTGGTTGGTACTTGCTACTTATATTAATCTTACCTAACTTAATAAAATGTCATAAATACTAAAATTTAAATCTAGATTTTCAGTAGGCTAAATACGGTTGTCAATTTTTCTAAATAGCAATCTGATTTCCCAAATGCCCGAAGGGAATAAAAGAATAATCATAATGATATTTTTTAAACTCCCACACCTCTTATCCTTTTTTATTGCAGACTTGTTTTTAAAATATTAATACATTTTTTAGAATTACTAGATCACGGTAATGATTAAATACAAGAGCTTATAGTAATATTAATTAACATAATGCTTTTAGGGGAAAATAAGCTTTTGTAAAATAGTCTCCTATTATTTATTTCTAATAAATATGGAGATACAGCCGAAAAACAGAAGCATAGCATTTAAAATACACATTGAAACCAACCCGGCAGTCATCAGCATCGATCTCGCAAAAAGCACCTGATATATAAAGCATAAGTAAAACGAAACCAATAAAAATGGGTCCCTACTAAGCAGTTTATGTGCGTTAATTTACACCGAAAAAATAGTCAGGTTTTTAATCAATCATTATCTTTCTTAGAAAATGTGCATACTCTGGGTGGGATAAGAATAATATTAACAATAATAATAATAACAATAATAATAAATACTAACATCCAAATGCAATCATCATTAAAGCTAATATAATTGATAATGCATATAATTTGTCCTATTCGATGTTATTCCAAACAATCTTGGCAATGTTTACTTTTATTGGGATCAAGAAATCGATGTAATATAATCACAAACAGTCAACAATCATTTTAAAAACCAGGCCAAGTATACGTGATAATTAATGTTATTATTTTTAACAGAAATAAACTCACGAACATTAACAAGGCATCGCAAATATCTGAGAACTTCTAACTTTTATGCATTGCGACATCTCAAGGACAAGGCCACCCGACAATGCATGCAATGTCAGCAGAACGACAGTGAAGGATGCTGATGAGTACATTTAGAGTACATTTAAAAACAGTTAAAGTATATCAATAAATGTTGTCACATATTCTCTAAACATACCTGTAACATAAATACGTAATCAATCAATATTTCAATAACAATTATTATTTTAATGACCGATAGTTCATTCAAACTTCTTTAATAATGAATATAAAAATATTGAATGAGGAGATAAGATAATGTTTTCATAGAATAAAAATTGGCATATTTGATTAACTCAATAATTAAGTAAAAAAGAGAAATGCATATTTATATTAACTTGAAATTATTAAAAACCAGGTCAAAAGAAAACATAGGGATAAGAATTAGTTGTCAATATTGATTACTCATGTTTGTTTAAATTTTTTTCATGTAAATGGAGCGCCATCCAGTAGCGTCCTGCAATTCTTTTGGATGGAAAGCAGCCCTTATACAAATAGTAGCCAAATAGAGACAGAGCAAAAAATCTGAACTAAGTAGTGGTTAGCATGGGTGGACCTTGGTTGGAATCCAAGACCGAACTAAGCCATAGCCAGGACCAAAACTAAGTACGTTGAAATATAACATATCTAATTATATAAGGAACGATATGGCTATTCGAACATTGAGGATCACTCGTTAATAATTAGAGAGGCCCTTTTCTTTTTATACTCACTAGATATGAGTTATAAAATCTTTAAAAGGAGCTTTAAAGAATTACCGAATACTCAAAAGCATTTTTCATTGGAGATATTTTCCTTTTTATCTTCATTAGCGATGAGCATTCAACCATTTATTCTAAAAGATGCTTTTCAGCATTGGAGGTTAATGCTTGTAGAGTGGGCGAATGTGTTAACTAAAGATTCTAGTATGAAAAAGAACTCCGGCAGTTATCAGCATCGATCTCGCAAAAAGCATCTGCTATATAAAGAATAAGTAAATCGAAACCATTAAAAATGGGTCCCTACTAAGGTAAATTTACACCGAAAAAATATGTTATTAATCAATCATTATCTTTCTTAGAAAATGCGCATACTCTGGGAGGGCTAATAATAATAATAAATAATAACATCCAAATGCAATCATCATTAAAGTTAATATATTTGATGTCAGTCAAAACTTAAAAATAACGCACATAATTTGTAATATTCGATGTTATTTCAAACAATCTTGGCAATGTTTACTTTTATTGGAATCAAGAAATCGATGTAATATAATCACAAACAGTCAACAATCATTTTAAAAACCAGGCCAAGTATACGTGCTGACAGATTACTAAGGTATAAAATAATGCTTTCAAATTTTTGACATACCTTTGAGAAATCGATATAATTATTTAATATATACTGTATGATTCAATGATAAATATAATTGCCGACTTTTTTAATAATTGAATGACAAGATAAAATAATGTTTTCAGAGAATAAAAATTATTGGCATATTTGATTAACTCAGTAATTAAGGAAAAGAGAGAGATGCATAATTATACTAACTGGAAATTATTAGGAGTCAAAAGAAAACGATAGGATAAGAATTAGTTGTCAATATTGATTACTGATATAAGTTGCCCGTGTTGCAGGAGTCATTCAGGCTAAACCCGACTGATGACGCCTAACAGGGTAGAAACCGGTCTCGGGGGTGCCTGAATGATTCTTGCAAGATGTGGCGGTGGAATCGGTGAACCTGAACAACTTGTTTACACTTGGAGTTCTCTCACGATTTCTACCAGTTTTATTGATTACTAATGTTTGATTATATATATATTTTTTTCATGTAAATGGAGCACCATTCGGTGGCGTCCTGCAATTCGGTCAGATGGAAAACAGCCCTCATAGAAATAGTAGCCAAATGGAGACCTACAGCACAAATTCTGAACTGAGTAGGGGTGAGCACGGGTGACCATTGGCTGGAATCCAAGAACGAACAAAGCCATAGTCAGGATCAAGACTAACTTTGAAATATAACATATCTAATTATGTAAGGAACGATATGGCTATTCGAACATTGAGGACCACTCGTTAATAATTAGGGAGGCCCTCTTCTTTTTATACTCATTAGAAATGAGTTTTGGAATCTTTAAAAAGAGGTTTTGAGAACTCGGGAAAAGGCTTTTTTCATTGGGGACATTTTTCCTTTTATCTTCATTAGCGATGAGCTTTCAACTTTTTATTTTAAAATATGCTTTTCAGCTTTGAAGGCCAATGCTTGTAGAGGGGGCGAATGTATTAACTAAAGATTCTAGTATAAAAAAAGAACACTCAGTCTAAAGTTTGAACTCGATACTTGATCCTGAAAGATAATTATTATGCTTATTATCTAAACATGTTTTTAAAATATTCAGTGAACATTCAACAAAGTTTAGTATAAAAGAAGGTACAAACCGAGTAAACTCCAACTTGGCCAAGTTCGGAGGCACTACCTCCGAGGCAAATTCTTACTAGTAACAAGTCCAAACCCTCCAGTCTTGGAAACCGAATAGATCGCGTCTAATCCGTCTACTAATCGAATAGGCATGCGTCTCACGCTCTTGTGGTAAATTCTACTAAGGATGGTCATCAATATAGGTGCATACGTCAATTTATACTAAACCTGGTCATCACAGAGATATATTTATTTCAAAACCAAGCGAGTTTTTATCCTCTATCGTCATCTGAGCTACGCAACCTGAGAGAGCCCAGAGACTTGCACCAAGCAGCTAATATATTTGTGACAATATAATAAAGAAACTTTCAAAACAAAATTTTGTTATAAAGAAGGCATTTTTAATTTTAGAACAACTATTAATGTCAAGCATCTCGAATAAATTACCAATTATGTTGTTAAAGCTTATTTTAGGTCATAGCTATACCTTAGTGCTTTCCGGCTAGATAAATATGAAAAATTCGCTTGCATAAATGTCAAAAGTTTAAAGTAATGAAGCTTGTAGACTTGTAAACGTATATTTATTTTGGTAAAATTATTATACAAAAATAAACCCAGGTATTAAAATGTTCTTATGCACATTACAGCAATTAACTGGTCTTATTACTACTGTCAATTTGATGAAAAGTTGATACAATTTGTTATACTGTTAATAACAGCCTATGGGACAGGAAAGAAACCAAAGTAATGTTGTAACCATTCGGAACAATATATTATAGTCTGCAAAATCAAATCTATACGCTGCAATAATTTACCACTCATCGCAAATCGAATATATTGTGCGGGAGTTAAAATATGAACGAAACCTCGCGATGACGTAATAAATTTCGCACTGGTCCACTGTGATTGGGCGTGTTTACTTATTCCTAAAACGTGTATCATATGCGCGATTTTCTTTTTTCTCTTACTTTATATATAAATTATCGGCTGCCTGAGTTGAGTTATTATTTCGAAGTGACGATAGTGAACAAATACGGGACAATAATTAGAAGCGCCGCACGAGAGATAATTGCTCACGTTATTACGATCTGTGCTAGAGAAGCAGAAATTGATCATCAAATGAAACGGGCTGCATTCCACACTAGAATTTTTGAATATAGTATTAGAAAAATTCGAAAAGTATATGGCGATCATCTAAATCCTTCCACTACTTCTATATATTATTTATTACTTTGTGATAAAAACATGCATTTATTGTATAAAAAGCAATTTACTCAAAAAGTGTTATAATTTCCTCACAGAGTTAAGCCTAAACTATAATAGTTATTTAATTGCCTCAGTAAGATAATCTGGACTAATCTAGAGGACCCTAAAAAATGTTGGTGTCATGGCACAAAAATAGTCTAATACCTACCATGGCCATAAAAAACAATTTTTACAGAAGCGTGATAGACTGGCGGCACCTTTGATGGTCGTGTGGTCAAGTTAAGACCTTAAATTTTGTAATCTGACGTAAACATTTCGAATACACAATGCATATTTTTTGCAAGAAATGGTAAAGTCTGTGATATAACTTACCTGCATTAATAATAGGGGTATTTTTTTCGTGGTTGTAGCTCTCCAGTTTGAACGATAAATGTTTTTATATTCATTCAACCATATATCTTTTTAATTTTTACTATTGACTATGTATTTATTTGTTATTTGTATCATTTACACTCTAGTTAAGACTTTTAACCTTGACCTCTGAATATCGAAATGAGTATCAACCACAACGAAGTGATATTTAATTTGAAAGGAGAACATGTATGTGACGTTTTCCTAGTATACTCTAGAGGGTTTTAAATAGGTGATAAAGTTGAAAATGATCAACTTCAAATTTGTGTCAGGAAATACAGAAACAAAACCAAACACAAGATAAAAAAACAAAAAGAGGCTCAGACAAATATTGCAGGTATAAATTGTGATAGTAAAAGTAAAGTACTTTTAGTACTAAGTCACTTTCTGTTTTAGGGCCCAGTTTGGAAAGAAAATGTCGAATGACAAAAAAAACCTGCAATATTTAGAGAGTAAATTTAATAAATTGCAAAACATATTTTCTGCGTCTAACCCTTTTCAAGAGATATCATGCTGAGAAGAAAATCCTGAGTTCGTTTAAAGTTTCCTCAAGCCGCCAAATTAGTTGCCTTCATATAAAGTTAATTAAATTAGAATTATATATAATGCAGGCTTTCAGGTCTGTATTTTAATTATATTATTACGGGGCATATTTAAGAACAATTTAGTACTGTCTTTGAATAGATTTAAATTAAATTCGGATTTCACTGAATACCTAAATGGCATTATCTATAGGTATAGACGCGAGACATTATCTTGCTTAAACAGGACCTAATCGCGTTGGTACAAAATAAAATATTTAAATACATAATTTTGGCGTTTTGTTGAATCATATACAGTAAGGAATGAGTAAGGTTCCTCAGCATCTTGCTGATTCTCATATTAATTCAGATAATGTGGTAAATATTGGAGAGATTAATTTTCAATTTCTGCCAAAATGCAGTCACTCACGAGACACTATAAAGGAAGTATTTTACTAAACTAGCTTTATACTAAATTAATAAACTATCCGGTAAAGTAAGTAAGGTATCCGGTAAATATATGCAGGTATAAATGAATCTAATTGAACATATGGCGCGGTAATATCATAATATCAATAAACAGTAATTAAATCTAATATCAATAGGATAACCTGTGAAGTAAATAGATATCTTTATATAGCCAATAAGTATCTATAGGTAAAATGAAATGATTATTAAACAAATCTAAGCTAAATAAATCTCATATGGCTGCGATAATATCATTATATCAATAAAAAGTCAATAGACACACTAAATGAATGAAGTAATCAATGATGTAAATGGTTAAAAATGAAAAAAAAACGAAATGAGCTCAGTTCGATCAGGTTTTAAAGCAAAAACTTAAATGGCAGCTACATAAACTCGGGCACTGGTATGAGCTGGACAGCTGATTATCTTAAAAACTTATGGTTTAAGTCGGTAGATATAGTACACAAGTAAATCAGATACTCACGAAGGCATTGAGATATTATCATTACCTTAATACTATATTATATTAAGGAAAGTCAAAATCAAAGTGATTAAATTTCAATTACTCAATTGCGGTAAAATATAACAACACTAGATATGATATACGATAAGAAATGACCGCCAGTCAGTTAAAGGTATATTCGATAAATCTCATTACAGTATAAATGAATCAAGTAGTTCTCATAACATCAACCAAGTACATTCTTCACTCGATATAATGTCAGGTATGAAGATTACCATAAGGAAAAAATAAATGAATTCATTTTCATAATATAAGCTACAAAAAAATCACTGCCTTTTAGAGTTACTAAATTAAATTTTGATATGAGACAGAATGGATCGGTATGAGAGATATTTGAACTAAAGTCATTAATGAGCAAGTTAATAAGACAAATGCGGCAAGTAATTATGTGACTTATAGTAATAGCATAGCATTAAGATAGGTCTTTTAATACGCAGTACAAAAAAGGTTAAGTCAACTATTTACGGTCCTATTGTTAGGCTTTCGATATTTGAGGCGATAGTCGACACGATACTAAAAAATTGAGGCATTTCTAAACAAACTATGATAATAACCAGACCGGATTTGATATGAGGTAACCGTAGAACTAAGGTCATTTATCGGTAAGTTAATTGGCAATTATCTATAGACGAAAACAAGAAATAAGGATCTTATACACGATATAGTCAGCAAATGACCTACAACCATTTGATTATATGTACATTAATTAAAATTATATATAGCTGTAAGAGATATGCGGTAATCAAAGCAAATGAACTACAGCCATTTGATTATATATTCATTAATTAAAATGATATATATAGCGGTAAGAGGGATACGGTAATCAAGACAAATGACCTGCAGCCTTTTTGAGTATATATTCATTAATCAAAATCGTATATAGCGGTAAGAGATATACGGTGGTCACGGCACTTAAATAAATTGAAATCAATTTGGACCCTGGGGCTTCCGGTAAGTACGACTCTACCATGTGCCTGTGCCACCCTGAGAAAAACTGTCCCGGTACTGCTGGCTGACGGCGGGATTGGCTAGGTCAGCGTGAAATTCTCCCCCACAGGTCTTCTAGCCTACAGAATATAGCGGAAGGTAGCGGAAAGCCTTCTGCCCTCACAGAAGATAGCGGTAGGTGGCGGAAAGCCTCCTGTCCCACAGAAGATCCCTAATTAAATTATAGAGAATATTCACTTTTCAAGATAGACACACTAACATCTAACAAATCTTTTTGAAGATTAGCAGGGTAAAGTCAGAAAAAATGCTTATCAAAGTGAAACGCTTATCAAAGTGAAACGCCCTTTTAATTAAGCATGTTCCAGTATAGCTAGAGGGTTGAAATTTTCAGGACATGTAGCCGGGGTAAAATGAGGATTTGGACGAAAACTGAACCCCCGTACCTCCTCCCCCCGTTCGGCTAAGAGAGGGGGAGAATTAAAACTAAAATAATTAATTTCGGGAGAACGTGAAGAGCTACGTACATATGGGGGGACCGGAGCTCTAGTTCTAAGAGATGATTTTTTGGTAACAACCGTTTTTTGCCGATATCTCTGCAGCGGAGCCTCGGATCGAAAATCTGACAAGCGGGTCATCAGTGGGATTCGGAATTACACCTCCACCCTCCCACCTCCCGGATACCCAAAAACTTAAAAAAAACTTGGGAAAAAATTTAAAAACACGTAAAAAATGGTTCGGAAAGTTAATAAAAGTATTATAAACCGAAAACATAATTAATAAAAGAAAAGTTTGAGAAACGCGGCTTTCGGCGAAAAAAAGGCGCAAGGGTTCAGCTACGAGGTCGGCGATGGCAAAAATGGGAAGAACAAAATGCTTTATGAAAAAAAATTGAAAAAAAAACGTAAAAAAATGTTTGTAAGATTAATAAAATTATTATAAAACTAAACAAGAAAAAATTAATAAAAAAAAAGAAAAATTGTTCGGAAAGTTAATAAGAGTATTATAAAATGCAATAAAGAAAAAAAAAAGTTATAGAACCGCGGTTTTCGGCGAAAAAAAGTTGAAAAGAAAGGAAAAAAATTAAATAATGTGTTGAACCCGGGGGCAAAAGTTAAGAAAAGAAAAGCTTAAAAAAATAAAAACTCAATTCCTT
>MU183266.1:186441-216176 GCA_016904865.1 Pissodes strobi | reverse complement strand
AATATTTCAAAAACAGTTGGAGATAGGTATAGGACATTATTCATGAAATATGTCTAGAATTCTCCGCAAAATCCAAATATGCAATAATATACACGGGGTTCCATTTAATAAAAAAATATTTTTTTCTGTCACTCTAATTTGGAACACACTGTATATCTACATTTTATGTCAGAATATGCGCGATCGAAAAACAAATTCGACGGGTTCGAGCCGATTTAAAAAAAAATTGTGGTTTACGAGATAATGAATTTGTTCCATATTTTAGCCCATCACTGTATGAAGTACTAACATTATTTTGGCTCCCACTGTAAGCCCCATCGTTTTCGACATAACCTTTCCGGACACCCTATATAATCAAAAACACAAACAATGTTAATGATTGCAACACGTTTTTCCTATTAAAGTTAAAAGTTAAGCAAGTAAAGATCTTAATTAAAAACAAGCCTAAAACCGGAGAGTCGTGTTTGCAATGCCCGGCTCCGGGAGTGGAATCGTAGTGCGCCACCTCGGGTGAAGGCGCCGGGCACCTGTAGCAAGAACCAGGTACTGGCTTAGCCTCGGTCGTATAAATGGCCGAAGACTGGTATAGCCCGGACTCGATCACCGGTGATAAGACTGGCTTTAGTATAGCCCGGTGATAGAACCCTGTAATAACCCAAAGAATTAGACGAAGCCCCTTATTTCAATGAAAAAAACTATTGACCCCCTTGCATAAATATATTTTCTTTACAAAACAAATCCCCCCAAAAATTATCAATGGATTTAAATGACCCTCAGCAAATAAAAGAAATACTAAGGTACAGACAACTTGAATATAAAAAAGCGATATGAATCACCCCTAAAAAATATGAACTTCCCCATATGATCAAAATTAGTCACATTAAAATAAAATTTCAGATATGATAAAAGGGAATAGATACCTCATGGAACGCAATGCAAATGGTGGTCAATGTAAACAGGTTAACACAGATAAGGCAATTAAATCGTTACTTTAGACAAAAAAAACTTTAGCAATAATTACCTCTCTTAAGTCCGAGGGTGGCTAGAGAATCAACAGTCTCGATCTTGCACGATGAGCTCGGAAAGCCTCTAGGAATAATGGAAAATTGACATTAGCATCATGGCATCCATGTGTTTCATAAGCAATAGAAAAAAAATCATTCCAGAAAAGCTTACCTAGTGTAGTATTTAAATCCCGATAAATCGGTCGTGTCAAAACACAAACTAAGATCTCAACCCAATATCCCCTAGAGGGGTAGTATAAAATGCAATACTAAAAGCTGAGTCACTATGACTGCACTAAAGCAAAAACCTTCCTCTATCACCGAAGGGCATTTCTAGAGGAACGAGATCGGTTTCAGTCAATTTGGCTTTTTCCACTTCCACGGAGTTAGAGAAGCAACGCTAGATCAGAAAAAGTGGTAGGCCGAGAACTACCGTATCGTATTCTATCTATTTCATGCGAGGAATAATTCTAAGATAATAAACGACTTAGTTCTCGTTTATTTATGGTTGTAAAACGACGGCGGAAGCCACAATTAATGAGCTGAAATTAAATTGTTCAAGAAATACTAGAAAATATTCCCAAACGAAATGATAAACTTTTAAAAATCTAAATCGACAGCAGCAATTATGGGAAATAGCTCATCACTACTACCATTCAGGGCCACCAACTGAATATTACAAAAGTTACACCCGGCCGCGTGGAAAGATAAATATGAGATTCCAAGCCAGTCAGCGTTACCAAAAAGTTATGAAATATCAGCCGGAGATTGAAATAAAGCAAATCCGGGGATCCCAAAAAGTTATGAAACATTCAAACCGAAAATGAAATATGAATTTGACGGATCTAATGAGACTTTACAGTAGGCTTTATTAACCCAACTCTTAAAAATATAGAACGGTTTGCTGGCCGTTCTACGGTAATGTAATATAAATTAAGCAGTTATACTAATAACATAGTATCATATTTTAGTTATTTGATCAAACTTAAGCGATCTGTGGTTCGCTTATCAACTAAAATAAATATAGTCACAAAGTGCCTGAGGGCTACATAAGAGAAAGGGATGATGAAAATAGCTACTCAAGGCCACAACAGTGTTATAAAAGCTAATACAAATATATCATTAACCTATAGGTAGAATAAAATTAATTTACATTAATAAATGCGGCAACCTTAAGCTTATTGCCAACAAATCGAATCAATAAATTTAGAATTAATTAACCGAAGAGGTCAATTCTTACCGCAAAATATAGTATCTTTTGTTGCCAAATGCAGCATATAACTTTAAAATATTTTGCACTGGCCAAATCAGACTGTGTTACATGATCTATTTCGTTAGAGTCTACATAGACAATACATATAACTGTTGATTTAATTTTGTCGTCATTCAGGGTCTCCTAAACCCCAATCAAGGTTAAGGAATTTCTGATTCAAGGTCAAAAACGATTTGATATTTCTTATTGTAAATTCCCGGAGTTTGATTGTTGTGTTTTTCCAAGAGGAAAAAAAGGCTTCAATGTTAGATCAACGATTCAGTCGTTTGCCAAAGGAAATGAAAATAATCAATTCCCAGTACTAATAAAGAAATCATTGAATTAAACTTGAACTCTGAGAGCGACTTTGAAGACAAGGTTCAGAAGAAAATAGTTTACCAAGACAGACCGAAGCACAAAAAAAAGGACGAAATAGGTAATTCTTCTTTATCGATGATTTGTGACAGTTGGGTGTGTCAGACAGAGCTGGAGCAGCGATTGTTTCAAGTATAATACAAGGAATAAAACCTGGAATAATAATCGATAAAAGCAGAAGGAACACGTTTCAAGCGCATACAACGATTGAAATGCAAAACAGTGATGAAAGCAAAAAGATAGTAAGTATTGTATTGAAATAATAGTCGAAGAACATATATCTTCAATAAAAGAGCTATAGAATCTCACTATCCGGGTCACGCTGTGCCGGAAAAGTGGGACTGCCAAAGGCATAAAAAGGTCTGATATCAGTTTGTTCCTTAAAAAAGGTCTAATTGCGACTGGTTGCGATGCGATGGGGCAAATACAAACACGGAAAAATATCTCTCTCTTCGGTCTCTCTCGGGATGGTCTGGTGGAATCATGCGTAGTCTGGCGGACCATTGGTCTCGATTCTGGCCCATGTGAACTGCTCTATGTAAGGTGGCGCCAATCAGCTCTTTTGTTTGGTCAACCCATCGTTTCGGTGGTCTGCCTCGTGGGCGGCGTCCATTTATTTTTCCCTCGACCATTAGGCGTTCGATCGAACCGTCCGGGCAATGTGGCCAAAGTATCGGAGGAAAGACTGGCTGACTTTTGTGGACAGACGCGTCTGAATGTTTAGTTCGTTTAATATGGAGACATTCGTGCGATGCAAAGTCCAGGATATTCGCAACATGCGTCTATATGCCCACATTTCAAACGCATCTATTCTTCGCTTGTCCGCCTCCTTTACAGTGCAGGTTTCTGAGGCATAGCTGGCGATTGAAAAAATTAGGGAATTGAGCAGTCTTAGCTTTGTATTTCGTGTGATAGCAGAGTCCCTCCATATGTTGTTGTCCAGCTTCGTTGTTGCTGTTCTGGCTATAGCTAGGCGTCTTCGGATCTCTGCTTCGCATCCTCCAGTGTTTGTGATAGATGCACCGAGGTATATGAACTGGTGCACAACTTAGAAGCCTGCTATCCTATGGATATGTGGTAGGTTATTATTCTGGCGGTCAACTATCATCACTTTTATTTTTGTGGTGTTGACCTCCAAGCCGTAGTCTTTGCTAACTAAACCAAGTCTCTTCATCATTGTTTCCAGCTCTTCCCGGCTTGCACCTATGATAGGGTATCATCAGCGTAGCGTAGATTCCTGATTTTCTTTCCTCCTATTGCTACTCCGCCTTCCCATTCATCCAGTACGTGTCGCATTATATATTCACTGTAGATATTATACAGTACAGGCGACAGAATGCACCCCTGCCTCACAGCAGCCTTTACACCAAACTCCCTCGAGAGCGTGTTATTTGTTTTGATCCTAGCTGAGTTATTATCATAGAGCTCTCTGATTAAGTTGACCAGATGCAGTGGTACTCCCATTTCACTGAGTATACTCCACAGTGAGCCCCACTTAACAGAGTCGAAGGCCTTGGTGTAGTCCACAAAGCAGAGGTACATTGGAACCTTAAATTCTCGTGCTTTTTCAATTAGTAGGCGTACGTTGAGTATTTGCTCTCGAGTCCCTCTTCCCGGCATAAAACCAGCGTGTTCATCAGCTGTTTGTGGGAGTAGGAATGGTTTAAGCCGGTTGTTGAGAATCTGGAACATGATCTTGCTAGCATGAATTGCACCATTTTTTGGCCAGCATTCTGCTTCCCAAATCTGGTTGCATAGTGTGTGCATCACATCTACACCAACGGATGCCATTGCCTTGATTACTTCGACTGTTATTCCATCATTTCCAGGAGACTTTCTTTTCCCTAGTCAGTCGGTTCACTGCCATTTCCACTTCTGATCTTAGTATTCCCGGTTCAAAATCTTTCGTCCTCGTGGCAATTTTTGTTGTTCTGGTGATAGTACCATATAGTTTGGAGCAGTACTTGCGCTATACCTCAACAATTCCTTCTGCATCGGTGACAATTAGCCCATTCTCATATTTGATTATTTGTGTGCGAAGTTTAGATTCGCGCGCCAGGTATTTCACTTTGGTGTATAGTTCGTGTGATTCGTTGTGATTTGCGTGTCTTTCAGCTTCCAAGCAGATACTGTGGATGTGTGTTCTTGTCCAGCCGACAGGATTTTTTAATGTCCTGGCTGAGTCGAGACAACATTCGTGTAATTTTATTGTTGCTTCTGACATCCAATGCTTCCGCTTGTCAGCTGGTTGTTTTATACGACACTTCTGGACAGCGTTTGTTATCCAGCTTTCTATTTGTGTCCAGAGTTGCTGCGGGTTGGAGGCAGGTGTATGTGTGATCGTCCGTTGGAGTTCAGCTTGGAAAAGAGCGGAGTTGGAGTTGTGCCGAGACTTGTGGCTTTGGCAGTTCTTCTCAGCTTAATTTTTAAATTTGCCACTAGGATTTTGTGGTCAGAGCCACAGTCGGTAGATGGTTTGCAACCAGTATATAGTCAATCTGGTTCTTGGTTCTCTTGTCTGGAAATATCCACGTTGATAAGCGGCGGGGTGGTGCTGGAACATTGAATTTGTGATGCTGAGCTTGTTCTCTATTGCGAATTGTAGGAACCCTCTATCATTACGAACACCAAGTCCAAATCTGCCAACTGTTTTGCGGATATGCGTATCGAGTTTCGTGCATCCCACCTTCGCATTGAAGTCGCCCATGATAATCACAACTGCCTTTTGGGGAATATTAGTTGTATGTGCTTCGATCAGTGCATATAAAGCTTCAATCTCGTTATCAGGTGCAGTAGTTGTTGGCAAATAGGCCTGGATAATATGCAACTTATTTGGTTTGGCTCCGAGTGTTATTTTTATTAGGCGATCGTTTATTGCTTCGTATGCCTACATATTGCGTTATTCTCTCGCTGACAAACTGCTACCCCATTATGCCCGGTCTCTGTTGCTCTTGTTACATATACCACGTGATCAGCTGTTGGGAAGTGTCCGCCATCATTCCAGTGCGTTTCTGATATTCCGCACACCTATACCTTTTTTCGCATGAGCTCTACGCTCTAGGATGTGTAGCTTTCCTACTTGGAGCAGTCCCCTGACGTTCCAGGTTGCTAGTTTGAGAGCATTTTGTAGTTGTAGCTTGTTGGGTCTTCCAGTAGTTGAATTTGCAGACGCCGCCTGGTTGCTCACATTCGTCTGCCCGGTAACCAATTTGACACTAGTTGGCCCGGACCCAACTAAGCGCCGGTCGCTAGCCGGATCGCCCGGCAAAACTCATCATGATGTGTTCATGGGATTGCTAATCAGGTGGTTTCCCGTTGCCTGCCTGATTCTATGCCGTTGACCATATTAGTTGGTTCATCCGCCTTCGGGGGCGGTTTCTCACCCCCCCAGGACAAGAGAGTACCCTCCCTACTCCGAAGAGATAGGTTTGTTGCTTATCCCGGCAACGGCTCGGTCCCCCTCCGCGTTAGCCACCTTTCTGGTGTTTCCATACTCTACCACGTGGAGGTGCAGATTGGAGATTTTCCCTTCATCGGATATAAGGCCGTAGGGCGTTACGGTGGAGTGATAAGATTACTCGAAACACTCAGTGGATCATGGTCTTTTGCATATGAACGAGTTGCCTCTTCGACATTTATTTCAATGTCTTGATGGAACTACATCCGAAAATATTATCGGGCCCTAGAGGCAAACATACTTAAGACTTGTGAGATACCAAAAATATATGGAGAAATACCCCACGTAACTGAATTACGCATATACGTACCGAGTAATCCTACTTGTATAAAATTTGTTGTGCTGTCAACTCAGGAACATTTTCAGAAGATTTAGCAAATAAAACACCAGGAAAACTGTCACATGCCAAATAGTTAACACGAGCAAATAGAATCCTGTGCTTATACGTTGCAACTGAGAATCCTTCTGACAATTAGGTCAATGTGGCCACTTACGTAATGAAAGTTTACGCACCAATGTGGTTTAGAGTGAAGCTAGATCCTTCATTTAAAGATGGATCTAGACACCTATACCAGTTAATTCCAAACTCATGCTACTTTTCAGATAATCTAACAATTGTTGATCCAGATATTCAGTGTAATTCGGAAAATATTTTAGTAGCTCTGGTAACCGATATGGCTAAAGCTAATATCATTTGACCATACCTACCAAAATTAAAATTCTTGGGACTGTGTTGTTACGGCTTGATCGACACAACTATTGACTGATAATAAAGGTGAGGGAGAGTTTTTATTTTTGAGGCTTCCTAGTCACACACAGGTTGAATTCTATTTTAGTTTTTATTATATTGATTTTTTTTTTTATTTTGCGTAGTAGGTACTCACACCTAATTATCATATTAAAAACATATTTTTTGTTATGCGGTAGTACTCGCAACTAATTAAAACAGCTATTATGTATGTGGATGTTTTGAATATTTAAACTTTTGTTTTTTATAAGGTACAAAATATGTGAATATTAACTTCATAAAATTACTTTCATACAATTTAAAAAATCAAGCTGCCTATGCAGATTGGTATAATTTGGATTAAATAGGTTTTTAAACACAAAGTAGTTTTTAAACATAAAGGTCGCGCTATAGTGCATTCCAACTGATATTAAAACGGAAGCTGATGTACATTTGAAGGAAATATAAGGATTGCATGAAAAAAATCGAAAAAAGTGCATAAAAACAATATATCTATATATGACATGCTCGTCTAATTTGATTTAATCAAAACATCAGAATACCAAGATATGTCAAAAACTTTTTTTCACAATATCCATAGTGTATATAAAATACTTTCATGGGTTAACTTAGCCTAGATAGTCTAGTAAATAGTCTTTTGAAATCTGTCTTTACATATTAATAATACTTGTGTTCTATCATTTGAAGCAGTTGGTAAGTAAGTTGTATTATGCTGAGGTAATTCATACATATTTTATATAATTTGGTGATATATATCATATTTGCTACTATAGAATTAGATCTGAGGTATTTAGTGGATTTTATAGCCCAGCTCTGAACGTGAAAAGGGGCATGCAGCTTGTATGTAATTTTACATTAGAATCATTTGTGTATGTTACAATTATACAAAAGAAGGAAAGATAGTCATCAACATAGAGCTAAATTCATATGTTATTCTCTTTCAAAAACCTAGCGATTATTTTAACAGCTGAATTATTTGGTTTGTGCAGGATAGCGTACAGTGACATAGGCGTTTGAATTTCGCCTTCTGCTAGAATCTAATATAGAATAGGGTTTACACTCAAAAGGTATACACTGTACCCAGGTCCCCACATTATCACTATGGGGTGTTGATTTCACAGATCCCAGAGCTATCCTTGGTGCTTGATATTGGGTCTTGTCAAGTTTGTTTCTGCTTTTCTTTGTTGCTGGGTTTATCAGTTGACATCCATAGTCCAGGTGGGATCTAACTATTCCCCTATAAATTCCCAACAGTACTTTTGGATCCGCACTCCACACTATACTCTCGTTATCGCTTTGATTACATTCATTTCTTTATTTGCCTTGTTACTTATTACGTCTTTATGTTTCATCCTATTTAGCATGTCTGTAGATATAGTATCCAGTGGAGTCAAGGGTTTTCTCGGTTTAAAAAGCATTGCGACGAAATTTTCAGAAAATATTTTAAGATTGAGTTCCTGAAGATATTTGTGTCCATGAGATCTTGCCTTCTGCAATGAGAACCAGATCATCTGCATATTGCAGTAATTTTAAATTTCTATCAATTAGGCCATGTTTTATGTGTATATATGTTTAATAGAAATGAACTCAATGGTGACCTTTGCGCTATGCTCACTCTTAAGTTTGTTGGCCTCAAAATGTTTTCCTCTTTATGCACCAAGTATTCCTCTCGGTTATTTAATAAATTATATAAGATATTTGCTATCTGCTGATATTTTAGAATCTATCATTATAATGTATAATTTGGGTATATTAACGTGATCATAGGCTGCTGCTATGTCCAGGAATACTGCGATTGTAAAGTTTTTTTTTAGGTTTTCTGTATGTGAAATTTTAATACCCCTAGTTAGTATCCATATTACGACATCCAATTTGCTTATGTAGATATTTCCCTCCATTTTCAAATTATCAATTAATTCTGTTTTTCAAGACACAATAACTTACACACACAATAATGCATTGCCCTGTAACTTTTTGGTGTACCTGAGTTTTTTTAATAGAGTTAATTGGACCCCGTTTCCATTGCATCGCAATTTCTCCACCCCTCAAACATTTGTTACTGCTTTCTATTAACTTGTCTCATTTTGGTAGATATTTCGGCATAAAATAGTATATATTGTCTAGCCCTGGAGAAGCATCTTTATTTCTTGTATAGCATAATTATACTCTACTAGTATTACATAGTTGGTTCTCTCACCATTAATTTCCTTTAATTTAAATACAAGGGAAATAATTATTTTATTCAAATTGCCAATTTTGTAATTTCAGTGCTCGAAAACATTTAGTTGTCTTCCAAATTTTCTGTATAGGTGTACCCTGATTTATATTTCCAGAATACCTGAACGCTTGTTCTCTTTTTTATTTAATGTTTGCCTAGTTTTTGCTATATTGTTATGAAATGTATAATTAATCTAAAAATTCTTACAGCTTACCTTCTAACCTTTATCACCTCTGAACATTCGTCATCCCGCCAGGGGTGCCTTTTCTATTAATATTTATTTATTTATAACGTTCTTTATTGACATAAATATCAAAGGGCCATTGACCGAAGTCCTTCAGCCTTCTATTAATAATTTTCTTTAAATATATATTTTTTGGTTTGCTATATCTTTTTTTATGTTTTTTTCAAAGCTATCACAAGTCTATGGATTTTTCTAACATACTTATTAAAAACCTTCCTTAATAATATATCCAATCCACCTTCTTCGTATCTTTTTCCACTTATTTTAATTTGATTTCTGATATTGACGTAATGCAGAACAATGTATCATACAGTAATAAATTGAATACAAATAAAAAAAAAAGAAAAGTCCTGTCTCCCTGTATATCGGAGTAAAATAAGGATAGTCTTAGATAAATGCTTTAAATCAGCAGCCAGTTCGACTGAAATCATCGGGACCAATTTATAACTTCAGAACATTACTTTCAATTCACCTTCAGTAGACAGTGAGAGCCCGCAAGATATGTTGGGGTCTACCATGAGTCAGACACAATTAGAAATATTATTTCACAGCAATTAGATAAAATATCAACAACTGACCTAATACTAACATAAAAGTATATTCAAAACATCGGAGATTATAAAGAGAGTGAGTAATAGCTCTATGGAATTTGATGGGTGGTAATTCGCTTCAAGTAATACAGTGGAATATGCGTAGCTTGTTTTTTAAACTTAGTAACCTAAAAATTTTAATAAGAGAGCTTAATATAGATATTATAGCGTTAAACGAAACCAGGTTTAAAAAATCACATACTTTCAGATTAAGTAAATATAATGTAGTCCGAGAGGGTAGGCGAGATGGTAAAGGAGGCATAGCCCCTTTGATCAAAAATCCCCTCAAAAATTTCAAATTCAGGCAGTAAGAATTAGGAAGATAAATTTAACATTAATATATGTCAACATAAAAAAAAACACTGGAAAATGTATCCAAAAACAATAATGGGAGATTTTAGCGCACAACAACCAGCATGTGCAATAAGAAATGTAAATGGTAAAGTCGTTAATGAGGCGATAGACAGCCTTAATCTAATAATATTAAATGTAGGAACAGAAACAAGGTTTACCCCTACCCAACAAAATAAATCTGTTCCATATATTTCTATATCGGCAGCAAATGTGGCATGAAAAGTTAATTGGGGTATAGTACAGGTTGCGGGAGCAGTGATCACTTCCTGATTGGTATAGAGTATAGCTTTATAATAATTTCAGAAATCGATTTAAAATAAGGGAAAAAGAGATACGAAGAAGGTAGATTGGATAGATTATCAGAGAAGATTTTTAATTTGTATGTTAAAAATTTCATAGACGTGTGATGGCTTTGAAAAAAACATAAAAGATATAGCAATCCAGAAAAAAAAATCAAAGAAAAATAACAATAGGAAAGGCACCCCCTGGTGGGATGCAGAATGTTCAGAAGTGATAAGAGATAGAAGGGAAGCTGTAAGACTTTTTAAGATCAATTATACATTAGCTAATTATTTAAATACAAAAAATTTAGCAAAATCTAGGCAAACAATAAATAAAAATGAAAACAAGCTTAATTATGTGGAAATATAAATCAGAGTATAATACCTATACACATCATATGGAAGACAATTAAAGATGTTTTCCAGCACTGAAATTACTGGTTTAAGAAAAAAGTTACCTTCTAGCAGTACTGGTTTAGAAATATTAGAAAGTTTGAATGAAATAAATATTGACCTTGAATTTAAATTAAAGAAAATTAATGGTGAGAGAGATAACTGTGTAACCCTGGTAGAGTATAATTAATTATATCATACAAGGAAAAAAAACTGCTCCAGGGAGCTAGCTATTCTATGCGCAATTATATACCAAAAATGGGGAAAACAAATTAATAGAAGTCTTTAATGTTTGAGAGTTGGAGAAAATCACCAAGTCTAATTAACCCTATTTAAAAAATAAATAAAGACCCGGGTACACCAAAAAGTTACAGGGCAATAAATTACGTGTGTGTAAGTTATTGTGGTTAGAGTCGGTATAGCGCAATGCTCACCGTTGAGCCCAGTTTTAGTTAACATATACAGGGTGCTTCTAAAATGTGTAGCGAAACTTGGGGAGGTGATTTGCCATGGCAAAATAATGGTAGTAAGTCATAAAATACATTCGAAATGCCAACGGTTCACCCGTTATCAGCTGTCAAAGTTTAATTTTTATTTTTTATTTTACAGATAGCTTACTACATTTTACACCGATCAAACTCATATTTGATATATCGGTTAGGGTAGTTAGTTTGCATCTTCACGATTGAAAAATACTTCAATTGTATTCCGCTAGGGGTCAGTTTACCTAGAATGAAAAACTTATTCTTATTTTTCAAGCAAAAAATCAGTTATGATACAAAACACATTTAACTATCTCACTGACATAATTTGACACCTTGTCAAATTATGTTAGTTTTTTTTATTGTTGAATTATTGGATACTTTATTTTTTGGAAAAAAAATTGGAGTCGATTTGCGGCGAAACGGTTGGGTTTAGCGATTTCAATATAGAATACCTTTTTCAAATTAATTTACCTGGCCTTTAAAATGAAGCGTCAGAAATTGCATAATGGGCCAAAATAAAAAATTTATATCAAAAGTAAGTGTTTCAGTATAGGTAACCTGCCCTCTCATCATCATCATTTTCAGCTTCTCTCCGTCTATCTCTGGACATAAGCCTCTCCAATTCATCGCCATTCGCTTCTGTCGGTCGTCTGACTCATCCATTGGGTACCTGCCAATTTCTGGATGTCATCTGTCCATCTCGTTCGTGGTCGTCCTAGTTCCTTTTAGTTGTTCTGGGCCTCCACTCAGTTGTCTTCTTGGTCCATCTAATATCATCTGTCCTCATCAAATGGCCAGCCCATTTCCATTTTAGCCTTGCCACCCGTTCTGCGATGTCTATCACTTTTGTCTTTTGTCTGATCAATTCGTTTGTCTTTCGGTCTTGTAGTCGTATTACTAGCATTTTCCTCTCCATTTTTCTTAATCCTTACACTCCATGGTCCCCTCATTAAGGCTCCATGTTTCTCCGACGTACTTTAAGGTTGGCAGGCCACATTATGTTTTAAGGTATTGTGGAAATTTGGAATTAGAGACATCACTAAGTTTTCCATATGCTGTCCATCCAAGCCGAATTCTTCTGGAGATCTCCGCTCTCTGACTGTCCTTATCGAAGGATATTCTTTGTCCGAGGTATACGCACTCGTCTACTACTTTAATTTTACTGTTGTTGTTAGGATCAACATCTGTAACATTATTGAAATTAGACATTACTTTTGTTTTTGCTGCGTTCATTTGTAGGCCGTAGCTTTTTGCGGCACTCTTTAACTCCTGTCGCATGGTCTTTAAATCATCCATACTCTCGACAAGAAGTACAATATCGTCTGCAAAGCGAAGGTTATTTAATTGTTCACCATTGATGTTAACACCCTTGGCCTCCCATTTAAGTATCTTAAAGATATCCTCCAGAGCTGTTGTGAATATTTTAGGGGATATTGTATCTCCCTGTCTCACGCCTCTCCATAAATTGATTGGATCAGTTCCCCCAAAGACTTGGACTGTCATTGTTGCGTCGTGGTAAAGAGCGTTGATCAGCTGTATATATCGACTATCGATACGGCATCTATTTAGAGCATTTAAAAAAGCCCATTTTTAAAGTGTATCGAACGCTTTTTCAAAGTCGATAAAAGCGGAGCACAATTGAAGTATTTTTCAATCGTGAAGATGCAAACTAACTACCCTAACCGATATATCAAATATGACTTTGATCGGTGTAAGATGTAGTAAGCTATCTGTTAAATAAAAAATAAAACTTTGACAGATGATAACGGGCGAACCGTTGGCATTTCGAATTTATTTTATATGACTTACTACCATTATTTTGCCATGGCAAATCACCTCCCCAAGTTTCGCTCCACATTTTAGAAACACCCTGTATACATGGCCTACTTAATGGAAATTTAAAATTACTACATTATGCTCATGATCTGGTTCTCATTGCAGAAGGCAAGAAAATAAAAGATCTTATGGACACAATATCTTCAGGACCTCAAGTTAAAAATATTTTCGGAAAAATTCGTAGCAATGCTTGTTGAACCGAGAAAGCACTTGACTCCACTGGATACTATAAACTACAATGAGAAAGTAAGTACGTGGGAATCACATTTACAGACACGTCAAATTGGATGAAACATATAGAGGTAATAAGTGACAAGGAAGGTAAATAAATGAATGTAATGGAAGCTATAACGAGAGCATGATGGGGTGCAGATCCATTACTGTTGGGAATTTATAGGGGAATATTTAGATCCCACCTGGACTGCGGATGTTAATTGATACACCCAACAACCAAGAAGATCAAAAACAAACTTGACAAGACCCAATATCAAGCACTAAGGATAGCTCTGGGATCTATCAAACCAACACTCCATAGTGTTAATGTTTGGCTAGCATATACTTTTTGCGTGTAAACCCTAAACTGTATCAGATTCTAGCAGAATGCGGCATTCAAACGCCTGTCACTGTACACAGTTCTACAAACACCAAATAATTCAGTTGTTAAAATGTTATGTTGATAAGTATTTTTGCTTCCTTTCAGACAATATCGTCATTATTCGAGGTGACGTTTCAGTGTGAAAGCTCCTCCGATGCCCGGGAGCGAGAAGTGTTATGTGTTGTTGTATTTGTTTTATTAGCCTATCGTTGTGTAAAACTAGATAGAAGAGACCTCTAGACGCGATTTATTTGGGATTTCTCGTCGGTTACAAGGATAATAAAACAATCTAGTTTTTTGCGTTGAATCTAAAAAACAAAAATGCCTAACCTACAAAGCACTAATAAAAAATAATTAGCATGGTGGGTGATTTCTTCGTAATGTAGTTTTCGAACAGATATGTTGCAGTTTGTTTAAGACACATTTACAAAAGTTGCAATTGTTACATAATGAAGAGACCTTATGTTATACAGGTAGATATAGGTAGATACCTACTATTGTTTTAAAATAACATAAAATTAGGATCTAAAACCAATAAACTGATAAGCTTAAATTGAGAAAACAAAATATCGTTACTAGCATTTTAACTTAATGAAAAAACGAAACCTAATTGCCCTGGCCCAGGCTTTTGCAAAAATGTTAAATGGACGCTCCATGACTCCATGCGAAAGATTGGTCAATAGTTATAACTATTAATGATTTAAAATTGTCTTTTAAAAAGGGCACCCTCCATTAAAAAACATGAAATAAACCGCGTAATGGATTCTAACCATAGATAGATACATTGCACAGCAACTTATTTCTAGGAACCGGAAAGGCTACTTTCCCAACACGTAGGCGGTATCGCTAAACAGTTTGTATTGTGGGAGTTGTTCGAATGGTTTGTTTAAGTATGATAGGGGGATAGCGAGTCTATACGGCTATTTGAGTTCAGTAAAACCACTTCGTTAAGAGGTATTTTTTATCTTTTTTTGCAGGTACTATATTTTCCATCTTGACCATTAGCACTTATTTTTATTAAAAAATCCTATAATAAGGATTTTATCCTCGGCGTTTTAAAACGACACAAAATGTGAACATTTTCACATTATCATTTTATGGTCTGAAGGTATTAAACATATGGATTAATTTTGTCGTACTAGTTATTAATTACATTGAATATATATTATATAATATTTATAAGTTTTAAAAATTGAATCTAATTCTAAAGTAGCAATATATATCTGAATAATTTGTGTAAAAGAGATGTTCTTTGGATATTTATAATTTGTAGTGTTTTTCAATGAGTTATATGCTTTTACAAGAAACAAAAAACGTTATTACTCGCAATGTTTTGTCTAAGTATTTTAAGTTATTTTGAAAACCTAGAATCTAATGTAATATAAATCTAAAATCCAAAGAAGATCCTATAATATTAGTGCATGAGATACCGATTTCTGATTAATAATAATATAACACTCTTATTTTTCTTTCAATTTGTCTTGAATTTTTTGTTTATTAAGCGAAATTTCGTGATTGCCAAATTGTAATTTTGTTAAAGGACAGTAAGTTTCGCGTTACATATCACAAGAAAACAGTGCCGTCAGTAATATCAAATCCAATCACTATTATCGAAGCATGTCACTTGAAATTTGATTGGAACAAGATCAAATAAAAATGACTAATCATACTTTCGACATAGTATTGTGTAGTATCCTCTATTTTATACACTTACCTAAAATTATTATTTAAAATTACAATGTTTGAATATAAATTATTAGAAATTGTATAGTAAACATTTCAGTTTAAAAAAGTACCTATCTAAAGTCCCTATGAACAGTTTATAATAGTTTGACACTGTATTCAACATACGGAGTTAGATTTATAATTCAAATTTTTGCTAATCTTATCTTAAATTTCCTGTAAGCATGTTATTATTAAGATTGGCATTTCCATTTTATAAGAGCGCATGTGCTTCATTGTTAGATATAAATGCATAATGCAGTTAATGTTTTCTTTTCGGATTATTTGTTCAAGCTACTATTTTTATTTTTTTTTAAGGTTGGAATACGTATGGGCAATCCTCCACCCTACTCCCAATATCAAACAAATAATCAGCAATACCCACAATTGATGCAAAATATGGGACAACCTATGGGCCAAAATAACATGAATCAAAATATGTCGCAACAGTTTGGTGAGTTGTAGCTTTACTTATTTATTTCCAAATCTCTGTTAAGTACGTTTCATGTATGTTTCTTATCTAGAAGTTATATATCAGATAATATTTGTTTATGTCGAAATAATTAATCGAGTATTCAGAAAAATCTTGTTTCTCATATTGGCCGACGTGTTTTGGTTACGTACACATACCTAGGAAAAACGAGAGACCCAATGTTTCATTCATAAAACCCTTGGAAGGGCGATCTGTTATTGATTGCAATGTTATTGCAATGACTAATGGATGGGAGAGAGAAAGGTATATTCCGGCTCTGAATGACGACAACGTTCTGCGTTTGCAGAATACCGTTTATTTCTCGTTACTCTCGGCTGTACTCGACGATGCGAAGGCGTGGAGTTTACCCATGTCTTAACGGTCCAATGAATTGCTTTCAAGTGCTCTGATGATTTAGTGGTTAGATGCTGGCCCCGTGATACGGCGGCCCGCCGGGGGTTCGAATCCCATCGGCGGCAACACGTGTTTTCATATATTTTTTAAAGGTTATGTTTGCAAAAAGTTTTTTCTTCATTTTGCGCATGCCATGGGTTAGTTTTTGTTGGTTGCGCCTCCGTAGCGAGCGAAGCGAGCTTAGGGCCATACTTAAAGTGAAATATAAGATATTCGGAAATAGTAAACAAACGCGTAAGCAGTTACATATGGTAAAACCCAAAAAACATAACTAAGCTCCGGAGATCGCCGGTTACAGCTGGAAGTAACGAGAAATAAACGGTATCCTTGCATTTGCCGTTTCTATCGGTGGGTGAAAAATGGGTGAAAATAACATTATAGTAATATATAATTTTATGATTTGGATTTGTTTGTTAAAACAACCACATAGATGATTATTTTTTAGAGGTTAATGAAAGGATGCTTCAGACGCTTTTAGGTTTAAATATTTTTAAAAATCATAAATTCTTGATGGATGAAAAAGTAGGTAACAGTAAAGTAGTGGTTTAATATAAATAATATTTATTTTGATTGCGAAATTATACAAATATTTTTATTGACGAAAGCTTGAAGGTAGACAATGCTGAGTTAAAAGAGTAACCGCAATTTCGGACTCATTGCCTAAATTTGTTTTACGGCAGGGCGTTTTAGACGTGATTAAATCATCGAAGGATATCAATATTGGATAACGGTCGGTGATTTACTACGGCTTCGGCCTCGTGAATTCATAATAATTGATACAATAAAAGTCCAAAAAACTGCTTTTACATTTTTACTGACTGAATATTCATCTCAAAAACTTATACCGAGGGATAACAATAATCAAATCAATCAATGTAATAATCAGGCACATACAGGTGGTTCACTTACTTAGGTACCGCAAAAATGATTATAGGATTAGGAAAATTTTTGTGTACAGGGTGTCCCATTTTCGATGATATTACGGGGTATCTCATTTACGAGTAAAGATAGAGAGTTGCGGTTTTCGCAATACTGTGCTACTTTTTTGTGAAAAGAACGATGGTACAAACAAAATTTTCATAGCCCGCTTCGTTTCTGAGATACAGGGCGAAATTGAAAATAATGCATTTTGGGACCCCCCTCGTATCTCCGTTATCCTTTAACATATCGCAAAGCTAAAAACTTCCTCTTATATACTTTTTTAAGTAGAATCCAGTGGCGTAGGCAGATTTTTGCTGTGAGCTGTCAATTTTCAGCTATAAATCAAACTTATGTTTTTTTAAATGGAACACCCTGTATATTTTTCTTTCGTTTGAATGGAAATTTTATAAGCTTTTCAAAAATATATAATACATGATATGAATTTTAAATAATAAGCCTAAAATTCATAATTTCACAAAATGTATCTCTATACGACACTCTTGATGAGTATAGTATAAGCATTATCTTTTAAACAACGTTATAAGTATTAGTAGGCAGAGATTATCAGAGCAATGGAATGAGCATTTTTGTTATTGGCAAGACCTGTCAATGGCAAAATTTATATTTTCTGTGTAATATTGTATTTTTTACGATGGTTGAAAACGAAAATTATGAATATTTTTAAAAATATGACATATTAGTCTGCTTTATACAGAGCAATGAAAACTCCCGTGAAGTTTCTCAACTATTATTCAATATGTTTGTTTGAATATTTATTTACCTTTTGACTTATTTGGATTTATTTTTTATTTAGGTATCATTTTAATTTATGGATACTCTGAAAGAAGACAACCTGGTCATTTAATGTTTTCCTGAATAAAGAGAACATGGAACGTTTATCCGGCCCCTGCCAAAAACGTATCATAAGGAGAATCGCGGTAAGGGCGAAGGCAACGTTCCTTGTTCTACCAATTTTTTTCTTTATTCCGGAAAACATTAAAAGATCAGGATGCCTTCTTTCGGAATATCTATAAATTAAAATGATACTTACAAAAATAAACCCAAATAAGTCAAAAGGTAAATAAATATTCAAACAAACTTATTGGAATGCTTCACGGAAGTTTTCATTGCTCATATTGTATAAAGCAGACTAACATGTCATATTTTTCAAAATATTGATAATTTTCATTTTGAGCCATCGTAAAAAATACAATATTACACAGAAAATATAAATTTTGCCACTGAAAGGTCTTGCCAATAAAAAATGACCATTCCATTGTTCCAGTTGTAATAGTCTCTACCTGCTAATACTTATACCGTTGTTTAAAAGACAATGCTTATTCTATACTCATCAAGAGTGTCGTATAGAGACACATTTTGTGAAATTATGGATTTTAGGCTTATTATTTAAAATAAATATCATGTATTATATATTTTTATAAAGCTTATAAAATTTCCATTCAAACGAGAGAAAAATATACAGGGTGTTACATTAAAAAAAAATACAAGAGTGTCGTATCGAGACACATTTTGTGAAATTATGAATTTTAGGCTTATCATTTAAAATACATATAATGTATTATATATTTTTATAAAGCTTATAACATTTCCAATCAAACGAAAGAAAAATATACAGGGTGTTCCATTTAAAAAAACATAAGTTTGATTTATAGCTAAAAATTGACAGCTCACAGCAAAAATCTGATCACGTTACTGGATTCTACGTCAAAAACTGTATAAGTGTAATTTTTTAGCTTTGCGATATGTTAAAGGATAACGGAGATAAGAGGTGGGTCCCAAAATGCATTATTTTCAATGTCGCCCTGTATCTCAGAAACGAAGCGGGCTATGAAAATTTTGTTTATACCATCGTTCTTCTCACAAAAAAGTAGCACAGTATTGCGAAAACCGCAACTCTCTATCTTTACTCGTAAGTGAGATACCCCGTAATATCATCGAAAATGGGACACCCTGTACATCGAAACAGTTTGAATTCTAAATGTAAATTTAAATAAAAAAATAAATTAATATATTTTAATATTATAATGTAAATGCATAACCCAATATTAACACTTGCCAGAAAATCTACTTAATTACTAAATTGTTTGCAAAAAAAAGTGTTGTGCAACTTAAAATGATACGATTTATAGCTGATTGGCAAAAAACCAAACTCTCAACTAACTACCAAACTATTCCTTATTTTCCTTAGAAAATATACATTATATACCATGAGATTAAGAATTTTGCCTATAGAGTGTTATTTCTTTATTAATTTAACAATAATAAAAATAAACATGATTATGGCCGGGTTTACCCAGCTTCTTATTTTCTATGTTTTGTAGCTTATTCTTAATTGACAAGTAGTGGAAGTGTTTTAAAATAAGTACGCTTATTAAATTTATTTATTTAATTTTTAACTACCTCGAAAAGTTTCCAACTGTTAAAAATTAGGATTTAAGGATTAAGGAAAATTAGATAGTTACTCTCCTTTATCACCAATTCTTCAAATCGATTAAATAATTTTTAAATGGAACCATAAAACACAAGAGTAAGTCTTTACCCCACAGAAAGACCAGAATGGGGGGACGGGGGGTCCTAAAGGCAAAAAGTAAACAAAAGCTTGCGGTTTAAAAATAAAATTAAGAAATAGGCTCATTTTCAATTTAAAAAAAATAGTTTTATTCAAAAGACCTTGACATATTAAAATCAGATTTTTCTGAGAAGTCTAAATCGGTGAAAATAAGTAAGAAAGTGCCGCTGGAACATTGTAAAAGCGTGACGTCACAAGTTGTGAAGGTCGCGTTGGGATATATATTTATCTATGGCAGTGACTATGATCCTCTTGGTCCAGATCATAGAGTGATGCCTAGATATGACCCATACAGGAGCAGGGGACGACCACCACATAGATGGTCCGATGATATTAAACGTATCCACACAAATTGGATACAGGAGGCACAAAATAGGAGAATGTGGAAGCAATCAAGGGAGGCTTATGTCCAGCAGTGGACGAATATGGGCTGATTGATGATGATGATGATGACAGTGACAGAAACGACAGCATTTTGCGGCGCGGTGGTGCAGGACGTGATCCTATTTTATTACGTCACATCCCCGGTCGAGACGCGCTTCGAATTCTGCATATTTAAACTTTTGTATTTCAAGGACCGCTTAACGGATTAATTTAAAATTTTGAATAAGACTTATTTTGATGAAGTATTTTGGATAAGTAATAGAAATTATATTGTTTTTCTTTTTTGAAATGAGCCTATTGTGTAAAGTCATAAGAAACAGATGAATTTTGCTAATTACATACTAAGCACTAATAAGTAGCAGCTAGCAATTAAAATTCAAGAAGTTGGGTAATGCCAGCTTGTATTTGAATAACAATTTTCCATGGTTCGCACACCACTGGCTAGCTCAGGAATAAATAACAATAACATAACCATACTTACGGTGAAAAGATAAATCCCTATTTAGATGATCCACTGTTTTCATATTACACATGCATATATCATGATTGTTTACTATAAATCACAATCATTTTTGGGTTCCACTTTGGACATCGATTTGGCCGTCCAGAAATTTTACGAGATCCTTTTCAAGGGTATAGATATCTATGTCCCGAAAAAAACTATTAAAAGTCAGAAATATCCCTGTTGGTTTGATAAAGATCTGCGTAAACTTATCGCCAAAAAGAACATACTGCACAGAAGATTTAAAAGATCCGGCTTGCAGAGTGATTATGAAGCCTTTTCCAACATAAGGCGGGAAGTCAAGTTTCGAACAGACTTGTGTTACTTAACTTTTGTCTCTAAAGCAGAACATCTGATTCCCGAAAATATCAAACATTTTTGGTCCTATATGAAAAGTTTAAAGGGTGTTTCTAATCTACCCAGCATAATGCAGTACAATAATCAATCACTCAATAATACAAATGATATTGCTGACGCGTTCGCCTCGCACTTTCAGTCCTGCTATTCAAATCACGAGAATGTAGATTTAACTAATAATAGCCCTGTAAAATTTTCTACCTTATTGTCTTTTCATATTTTTACCACTGAGGAAATTAGGGAGAAATTAACATCCTTGGATATATCTAAAAAAGCTGGCCCTGATGGCATTCCACCTTTATTATTGAAATCATGTTGCACCTCCCTTGTAAACCCATTAAAAATTATCTTTCAAAAATCAATGGACGCCGGCTACTTTCCTTTGATGTGGAAAAATTCTAACATCTTTCCAATTTATATATCGGGTGATAGGTCGATTGTCAGTAATTATCGAGGCATATCTCTTCTTTCTGCCATACCTAAACTCTTTGAGTCAGTTCTTACTGATGAAATTTTTAACACATATAAAAGTTACATTATACCTGAACAACATAGTTTTTATAGGGGTCGTTCTACTTGTACTAACCTAGCAGTTTATCAAAACTTTCTTATTTCATCCGTTGAAGCTGGCTGTCAGGTTAACAGTATTTATACTGATTTATCTAAAGCATTCGATAGTGTCTGCCATCTTTTACTCATAAAGAAATTGTCCGAGATCGGTGTCTCTGGTAGTTACATTAAATTAATTAAATCTTACCTATCTCAGCGTCGTCAACCTGTTATTATTTGTGGTTCGGTCTCTTGTGATGTAATTGTGACGTCTGGCGTTCCCCAGGGTTCACATATGGGTCCTGTGCTCTTCGTATTATTTATTAACGATGTTCTTTCATGTGTCAAATCATCTCAGTGCCTCTTATTCGCCGACGACCTCAAACTCTTCAGCACTGTTGGTCCTGGCTCTAACGGCCTGCAGTCTGATCTTGATACATTTGTTGAGTGGTGCGAATCTAACTTCTTGTCAATAAATATCTCCAAATGTAAATCAATTAGTTTCCACAAACGTCGTAATCCATCGATCAATACTTATACCATTGGTAATACAACAATCGAACATGTATCATCTATTAACGATCTTGGAATAATATTCGACACAGACCTAACATTTAATCTGCACATAGATAGCATCGTTCTGAAAGGATATAGGATGCTGGGTGTCATTAAAAGAAATTCAAAGCACATTAGAGATACAAAAGCAATTACTTGTTTGTACAATTGTCTAGTTCGTAGTTTGTTAGAGTACTGTTCTGTGATCTGGTCACCACATTACGCTTATCATGTACAAAGACTTGAAACAGTTCAAAGTAAATTTCTTAAATATCTTTTGTATAAATTTCACTTTCCTTATAGTAACGTTCCTTACAATACTAGACTTTTGCTTTGTGGCATCAAAAGTCTTGAGTGTCGTCGAAGACAAGCATATTTACTGTTTCTCCACAAACTTGTTAATGGCGGCATTGACTGCACTGATCTTTTAAATTTAATCACGTTTTTAATTCCTATAAGACGTACAAGACAAGTACAGTTATTTTATGAGCGTTATCACAGAACTAACTATGGCTTTAATGCTTTTGTCGATCGTTTAGTTTATAACTATAATAGGTTTTTCCCTGATTGTGATATTTTTTATGTTAGTTTGGAATCTGTAAAGAGAATGTTAAGGAATGCGTAAATTTACCTTTTTTGTGTGTACCTAGCTAAGTCACTTTGTTCTACATTCCATTGATTATGTGTTGTACCATTTAGAATATCTTATTCTGTAGTGTACCAAATTTGTAAATAAATAAATAAATATTCACAAGGAAAACCAAAATTTCGCAAAATAGTCGCTAAAGCACTCGAGAGCTCACAAGTAATGTGGCAATCAACTCGATAAATGTCAACCATTCATTTCAAATGGGAATCCTAGTAAAATAGAGTTTTCACGGTGTATAAAGATGGATTAATAAATAAATTTATTATTATATTTTAAATAAATCAGTCACTAGGAGCTATTGGAGTTGCCAAATAAATATTTTGTGATTTTGTGGAATTTTGCAAGTTATTGGCAACAAATATGTGAATTCGGCGGGTAGTGCAATTATGACAAACACAAGGCCGAATAATATTGGATCGTGTTAAAACGTAAACAATTTTGTATTTTTGCCCTAGGTTTGTGGTTGTGCAACTATTTTCAAGGATCTAGTTATATTTAAAATAGAGCAATAATCGTGTGTTATGTTTACCCAACAAGGAAAAAGTAATAAAACCAATAATACGCGGCGTTCAAAATGTACTAAATATGTAAATGTTTATCCTGGGATATATAAATATCTAAGAAAGAAGCATTTGAATTTAAGAAATTTAAAAGCGCCGGTTAATATACAAAATGTGATAACACTCCTAGTGTTATTGTCCACTGTGTATACAGCCCCCCTCAATTAACGTTTCGGACAATGGTCTGCTTTTAACTTGTGATTCCACACGACCCGACGCGACGTTGGCCGGTTGTAGTGGCGCGAAATATACAGATTATTGATTTGTTTTTCAACCCAGAATTTTTTGTGTTTTGTGCAACCACATATCTGTGCAACTCAGTTTCCAGATAACCCAAACTAACCTAATAAATAACAAAGCGCTCCTGCAAAAACCAATAAAAATAATTTTCTATTCGGCCAACATCGTATCAGGTGCGATTGGAGTCGGGAACACAATTGCAAACAGAAAAATGCTTCGGGCATGCGCAATGGCGAACCAAATTTATTTTTTTCTCGATGTAACATGCCGAATAACAATGCCATTTATGTGCAGGTTAATCGACAATTCATAATCAATCATTACATTCAGGTCAATGTAAGTCCTCGAGCAGCAAGATTCTGGTGTTCGTATTTCGTTTTATGATTACTATATTTTAATGTAACTTGACCATCATTAATTATGAGATTAGAAGTATATTCACATTTTGCGATAGTTTATAAATATGATATTTCTAGGACAAAATAATAACAATATGCAGAATAGGATGCAAAATATGGGACCTCCCAATATGAATAATATTCCACAGGCTATCCCTATATCCTTAGCCCAACAACTAAACATAAATAGGATGCAGAGACCCGCAATACAAAGAGCCATCATCCCGAGAATGGCTTCTAACTCTATGGGGATAAATCAGCAACAGCAACAGGTATTTCATAATTATAACTAGTGACATAACGCAATGGACAACACTGTCATGAAACGTCTTCATCGAATGTCAATCGATAAGTAATAGGTGCAAAAATTTCCTGTTAATTTTTTATTTTGCCTGCTCTGGTGACCACTCTTCTTATATTTAGCTATAGGTAGGGGGAAAAAATTAATAAAGTTACATATTACTAAACGTACCTCGAAAGTAGATACTTAATTTATTCCAGCGTAATAATATACTTTTTTCTACAGCCGCGCACAAAATAACTAATTACTAAATTGAAATGAAATCGCAAAATCGACGAATGCCGCGAATCCTTATTTTGCGCTCTAGCGCGAACATGGAAAATTCTCACTTTTTCCGTCGACTAGGCTATGAATAGTCATGCCAATCGAAAATAAATAAATTACAGTTGTTGCTGGCACTCCTGTTCTAGATATGCCCGAATAATATGTCAAAATTGACAGTCATTTCCAAATTTCAGAATAAGTACCTATAGAGAACAATGTGCATTTAATTTTTAAAAATACGGCTGTAGAAAACGTTCTGTGTGTTTTGCTAGCGCAAAGTAAGATTGCCGTTTTCGAAAGATTATTGCGCTCCGTTACGCGTCGCGCACTAACATTCTCTCCCAAGCAGCAATCCGTTACTTTGCGCTCTAAATACACATATAACCACGATACACTCACAACGGTATGTTCTTGCGCATGGTTGCTCGGTCACGCTCGCTACAGTGACGTCACGTGGCAGACAAACTTCTCAGCCAGGCTTATTAACAGCATGTAAATTAAATGCATTATTGCAGTTTTAAGGCATGCGATTGATTTTTAAAGCATATATTGGTTTCTCTGTGGCATTAATAATGCACAATTAATATATTATATACTTACATTTATTTATAAATTATACGAGTACACAATCATATTATTATAATATATTACCTGTCACAGAAAGTTTTATATCTCTTTAAAAGGAGTAGTTAGAAATAGTAACAGTAATATCAATGGTTATAGTTAGTTTATGTTTTGGAGTAGATATAATAAATAGAATAGAACGAAGTAATAGAAATGGGTTTTTTATTTACGCATAGAAACATTTTGATACAAAGTTAAAAGGTAACATTTATTTTAGTTTATACAATTTTATTGTCAGTAATTGAACAAGTTAATAAAACAAATGTTAGGATATTGATGCAGTTTATCAATACTTATTTATTTATTTATTATTATTATTTATTTAAAGTGCTTTATTGTCCAAAAAATATTACATGTAACATTTCTTATTGACAAAGCTTTATAAGATGTATACAAAATATAAAACAAAACAAAACGAAGCAAAATCAAAAAGAAGAAAAAAAACAACAGGAAAACATAAGTGTGGTGACTTAAAACATATTAAATGGCAAATATTACCTCCGCAATACACATTATCACAGTACCTGCATTAGTACAGTCAAAATTATAATGGCTTATTGCAGCCACAGTCAAAATTGTAATGGCTTATTGCAGCCACAGTCAAAATTGTAATGGCTTATTGCAGCCATTTATCACAATAAAACTTTGATAACTCATTATTGGAACACACACTTCATGAGTTAATAATAAAATATAATGAGCCTTCTAGTTCTGCTCGAAAAACTCGTCAACAGAATAGAAAGCTTTCTGCAATAAAGAGCATTTTAAACTTTTACGGAAGGCTTTTAAGTCTCGAATATTTCTAATCCGCAGATCAACATGATTGTATATCTTGATGCCACTGTAAATCAAGGAATTCCTGACAAGGCTGGAATGTGGAATGGGCAAGGGAACATTGCCAATCTGACGTGTACCATATACCAGCTGAGGATTGGGAAATTGATACTTATTTTTATGAATTAGGCAAGCCATTTCCAGAATAAATAAAGATGGGAGGGTCAGAATAGAGTGCTTGATAAAAAGGGGCTTACAGTGGGTTCTTGGATGCGCATTGCAGAGATTTCTAACAGCTCTCTTCTGCAGAACGAAGACAGATTGAAAAAGATTTCGAGAGCAAGCTCCCCAGAAGGGCAAGGCATATCTGAGATGTGACTCAATAAGGGCATAATACACGTTACGCGCAACTTCTCCACCAAGCTCTCGAAAGGTAGCCCGAACAGAAAAACAACCAGATGCCAATCTTTTATTCAACTTAACGATATGAGTATAGAACTTTAAGTCTTCGTCAATACACAAACCCAGAAACTTAGAAGAGTTCACAGCCTGGATAGTGTTGTCACCAAATATAAGGCCATCAATAGAACAGTTGAAGCCGATGAGGTTAGTTTTAGACATGTTCAAGCAGAGGCGATTGGCGTCACACCACTGCTTAATCCTTCCGAGATCCAACCCAATATCCCGCAGCAGCCGCCCCGGATCCTTGTCGCGCCACAGTACGGTAGTGTCATCTGCAAACGGCGTAAAGCGCCCAGCAATTTCAAGCATAGTCAAATCATTCACATATAATAAAAAAAGGATTGGCCCTAATACAGAACCCTGGGGCACGCCGCATGAAGTACGCTGTCTGCTAGATGACACACCATCTATGTGGACAGACTGCTCCCGGCCACACAGGTAGCTCTCGAACCACCGAAGTGCCGCGCCTCGAATCCCGTAAGCAAAGAGTTTCCGCAGCAGCACCTCGTGACTCACACAGTCAAAGGCCTTTGACAAGTCACAAAACACTGCCGCAGTCGCCATTCGCCCATTTATACCCTGGAAAACCCCCGACAGAAACTCGAACATTGCATCAGACGTGCTCCTATCAGATCTAAATCCATACTGATTTTCAGTAAGAATATCATGATTATTCAGGAAGGATAAGAGACGATCCTTCACTAGGCGCTCAATAAGCTTAGAGAGAGTAGACAGCAAAGAAATCGGCCTATAATAAATAGCTTCTTTTGGTTCAATAGTGTTCCTATTTTCAGTAAAGATAGCTGCTGAGTTTTTTCCGAGAATATACCATCTTAAACGATATTTGAAGTCTAAAGGAGAGGGATGGTCATCTGGACCCCCCATTCCTCTAATATAAGCAAAAAAGTTCTCTAGAATATCTTGGTTTAAGCGAGAAGTTATGATATATTTAACATCATATTTATTTTTAAGATAATCATACATTTCTGCAAGAGATTTATTCGAAAGTAATATCCCTTTTTGAAACTGAATAATTGACTTGTGTTTACCTACTCTTAATGACTTCATAACTTCAGACATTCTTGACAGTAAATCTGTCTGAGTCTCTATATCAGTACCATATGCGTTCCGCCCAGGAGAATTAGCTGCAAATTTGGAACGAGAATTCATCAAGTCAAACCAATCATTAAATAATTGAACAATGTCTGAGACGTACTTCCAGTTGCTGTTTTTAGGCATAAGTCCAAGTTCTCCCGTGTATTTAATAGCTTTTGCTACCGAATTTGAGAAAAGTTGAACAGCTAAAGATACTTTTTGTCTCATAGAACCCTTCACATTAATATGCGTTTCTGTAAGTTTATGCGCCAATGTCAATTCTGAAGCCGAAATATTTAGTAGAATACTAAAAAAATCCGCATTAATTACATTGCCATCTACTTCAAATCCGGTATCGAGCAAATGATTACGTGCAAGCTTTATAAGGTGAGGAATATCTGCATAAACAAATATTTTTAGAGAACTGTCACTAGGATGAGAAAAAAAGCAGCTTTTTTCATGCCCAACATTTAATTGTTTCCATAGAGAAATGTTTCCTGTACCCATGTCACTAGTAATTGCTACTACTATAAAACTTGATTCATATAAAAGAGATATTATGTTATTGAGGATATCTTTAGTCATGGGCTGATCAAAATCATAATATATAGGCTGCTTCCAGTTAGAAAATAGAGCTCTTATCATAACTGTCTGACAGGCTTTGTGAGACCCTATAGCTTGTTCAGTTTTTTTGTCTATATCAATTTTATTTGAAACATACACCTCATCAAATGTTAAAACACATAATCGATTGACAGGACTGAAATCTGCTGCTTTTTCCCTCATAACTGACAAAACACTTTTTAAAATACCCTGACTAACATCAATATTTGTAACCCACTTTCTCAAAGTTGACATTGCGGGTAAAGGAAAATTGTTACCTCTTAAATACCTATATGCCTTAGGACTAACACTACGCAAGGATACAGCAGAAGCAATATCTTCTGCAGACCAATACACTCGTTTGCCACTTCCTAAATATTTCAGTTTTTTTACTTGTCCTGGAGTGAACACCTGTGATAATATTCCTTCATATTTCTCAATTGTTGATTGCTCGATTTGTTGGGCTTTCCTCTCGAGTTCACTATTTTGATTTTCCAATAATTCAATTTTCTTTTTAAGCGCAGTTATTTCAGTTCCCATCGACCTGCAAAAAATTTAATTATAAATTAATATAAAAGTATTTCTTTACATTCACGTGCACATTAAATCTGTGTCTGAACGAAATTTGTTACTATATTGTTATATTATAATATTAACCTAATATTTTCTATACCGTAAAAAATATTCGCTAACACAATTGATAAAAAAATTATGAACTTACTCAATCGTGGACGCTGTGGACGGCTCCAGTTGTACATTGACAGTTTCAGTCGTTTTCCTGTTAGTAATATTTTCCGGCATAGTTTCATAAATATTGGTATATGGTTTGTAAATAGTCGTAGATGCCTTCAGAATGTTCTGAACTTCTTCTTGACGTTTTCGTTTAATCATACGCGTTTCTCGTTCCGCAACACTGCCAGATCTCTTGGCAATCCCAGGAAGATTTAATGTTGGCACAGCGTTGGGCTTTAAATGGTGACTATTTTTTGGGGTATAATTTAATAATCGTTCTTTTAAAGGTATTTCGAAGCAGTCCTCGCCAAAATGGATTGAACATATTCGTGCTAAAATATTTCAAGATAACAATAAAAAGAAAGAAATCTGGAATATAAATTTTTTTTTCACGCAAAAATAGTATTTTCCTGAAATAATAGCATACATTTGCTATAAAAATCGACTAATAACACGATCCTCTACTACTTGATTGTTTAAATATTTTCCGGGTGTATAGATACGAAGATTATAATGCATCAAATATTTTGGAAACTTACCATTTTTTAGGTTTATTTTGTCTTCTCTTCGACAAACATTGACCCATTGTTTTGACAAATTAATGTCCTTAGGGAACCTAAAATACTTAATATGTGTAGCTTTTGTAACTCTGCTGTAATTCTTACAAGTAGCCACGGCACAGTTAGACATTTCGATGTAGCACCTTGTATAGAATAAAATGATATTCAATTTCAA
>MU183266.1:114663-157907 GCA_016904865.1 Pissodes strobi | reverse complement strand
TTTTTAATTATTTTTTTTTTTGTTCTTTACGGCTCTATAGTTTGCAATAAAAAATAATCAGTTTAATTTCTCAGGAAACTTCGTAATTTCCCTACAGCCAGAGAAATTTTCTTCCACAATGGTTGTTTCTCTCCGCAAGGAGATGTGAGTAAGTATTTTTCAGGGTAAAGATAATAGACTGTTCTGCCAGTAGGTCCCTTTTCTCTTGTATAAACCCCAAAAGTGAGCATGGTTGAGGGGGAATAACTACGCTTTTTTTATATAAAACCTAAATCTTGTAATGTTTATGTAATTTTATTTATACTTTTAAGCAATTCTCTTTTGAATTACCAATAACTAGCCAATTGTCTAAGTAGAGTACAGTTTTTATACCCTTTAATTTTACATATCTTGCAACTGGTTTCAGTTTTGTGAAAAGATATGGAGCTGTACATAAACCAAATGAAACACAATTAAATTGGTATAGTACGTTGCAAAAAAACGAATCTTAACAACTTTTTTTGACTACTGTGCATAGGGATAAGGAAACATGCATCTTTAAGAGATCAGTTTTCCCCAAGAATGCGTATTTTGAAATTAAATTTTTTGCCGTCCTATGGTCTTCTACTTTGCTAACCGGAGTGGTGTCCTATTGAAAGGGATTTTATAATCCTGTACCCACTCTATTATTGAACTGTTTACCTTTTTTCTCTGCTAATTTTGAACGTATAATTCTAGTTCAGACGGTTGGCTAATTAAATTATTGAAAGGGAGGTCTAAGGCACTAATCCCACGGACTATAGTTGTTTCTGTAATTGACACAGTAGTTGTCTTGGCAGGATTTAGTACTCTCTTCGAGATTTAATTTGGTCTGAGGACATTGCAGTTGGCAGCTGGTGGATACTTCTCTATCATACTGTTTTTTTTTCTTTTCTTTAGTCCTTTTAATAAGTAATTGTCCCGTATAAACTATCTGAGTATGTAGTTCTGGCCTCGCAGGTGTGAATTCGTCGTTTTTTTTTTTTTTATATCCTACACCTACACAGCTAGGTGGTCGTTACTTTGTTCAGGACCATCTGGTGCTTCTGATGTTGGTAAGTCTTGATAGTCTTGATTTGGCTAAGTTATTTCCTCAGCTAGCGTGAGAGGATCTTCTAATGCATTTGCAAATGCAAAAGAGTTTCCTTGGTTTTACTACTTATGATATCGATTGCATCTGCAAATGCAACGATCTGTTAGCCTATTTACAGCATCTGCAAATGCTGCAATTTCTGTTTTTGAACAGAAAAATAGGTTTATGAATATGTTCACTATCTGCAACTGCAATTGCAGACAGTGGGTACGATCGATTGTATCTGCTAATACAACGAACTATTCACCTTTTTGCTTGCTGCTTAACCCTGGTTATGCTTTCGACTGCATCTGCAAATGCAACGATTTTTTAGCATATTTACAGTATCTGCAAATACTGTAATTTCTGTTTTGAATAGAAACCAAGAGTGTAATAATTCGCTACCTCCAATCCAATGATTTTATGTAAGAGGGTTGCAATAGGTTATTTGTTTTTGTATCTGCAAATACATAGCACTATACCGTTTTATTTTTGTCAGTACATATATCCTTTACATCGGCAAATGTAGGGATATAGTGTGCCTCTAACTACTTTTACATAATATACCTACTGGGGTGGAGGCTGTTGGGGGCGCTTCACATCTGCAAATGTGAATGCCAATTTTAGTTAAAGTTATTCGCATCTGCAAATGCGAATTTGTAAATAGGTATTATTATTAGTTATTAACATCTCCTGCAAGCAATGTTTACTCCAATTTTTTCCCTCACCGGACGGCTCATGTCAACACGAATTGTTTAAAAATAATGCGTTCCGGTATTACATTGCTTCGACAAAGCCGAACGATAACATTCCGCCTTTTTCCCTTAATTTTGGGTTAGTTTTGGTTAGCACTTTTAGTTCTTGTTGATTGAGCCTCCGTTGCGAGCAAAGCCAACGGAGGACCATGCAAGCTATAATAATACCCAACTTGGGATTTAGTCGCTCGTAAATTATGCGTCAGCTTGCCTTTGTGGCTAGTTTTTAGAGGTTAATTTCGTGAGAAAAGGACACTCTTCGACTTACTCAAAATTTTAATTTTTTATTTTATTTTTATTTTTTTGAAAAGTATTTGTTAATACAGTAATAGCGATAATTACAATATACATAGTCCTTATTCCTCTAGACAGTGTTTTTGAACACTAGTATTGAGGATAATTGCATTTTAGTAATAATAACAGTATGATTTCCTATAATCTCTCTAGTATTGTGGCTATGAATATCCTTTGAAAATATTATGATAATATTTTAATTTGGAGTTTTATTTATTATCCTGTAAATAAGTTTATTCTGTTCAAATTTTAATACCTTATGTAATTGCCATACTCTTAAATTTTCATAGAGATCTGCAGTATCAGTCAGTGGATCATAATTAAATATAACTTTGTTTTTTGTTTTGCAATATTTGCATCGAATCGAATTGTAGTTTATTGTCCCATATGTGCCCCATACGGGGATCAAATATCGAAAAACGAATGATACGAAGGCATTATAACCATTTGTTTCTATTTTTATATTCCTTTATATGGTATAAACGTTTTATTCTATGTAAAACATTAATAAATGTGCAGGCCGACCGGTATATATTTCCTCCTTTTGATTGTGTTATGTAAACACTTTTTGTGATTGAATAGTATATTTCTGTGTAATTGTGCAAAGACGACAAATAAATGTAACAATGTTTTGTCATGCCCTCGTATATAAATAACAGTTTGTTAGTATAATTCAAATCGCAGTGAGCACATTTAATTTTTGTTTACTGCTTCATTCGCATTTTTGACTGTAACCCGTTCGCACTCTATTTTATTCTAATAAGTATTAGTTTTAGAAGTTTGAGAGTATTTTCCATTTCAATTTTATTAAGTAAAAAAAAATAAGGGTTACAAGTGTCATATTTATTCATAATACTCAGTTTAGTATTATACACATTTAGTTTGCTTTTATACAAGAGATTCTGTTTTTATATATTTAAGATAACCAGGTATTTATGTATATTTGAAATTTTGGCATATAATCTTGTATGGACTCACCCCCTGATTCGCTTCTCCCGATGCATATTGCCCCCTTTTTTCGCCTCCTTTGCGAGCAAGACGTATCACTAACACTTCACTATACTAGAAATACGATTTCTAGGCATTTTTCTTCTTAAGACCAAAAGAAAGAACCGATTTACGGATTCTTGCTTGTCACCGACCGGTACAAAATTGTAATGACGCATCAAGGCGATGCATGAGCTCGAGCGGCTAGCCAGGGTCGGCTGAATCACCATGTTTTTAGATAACTTCTTTAAAAATTGTACCGATTGGGAAAAAGTTGTATACTACAAAGTGTAATGAGGGATGGCGGAGATGCGAAGGATAATATGATAGATAAATCACGTCAAAGCATATTCAAACTACTCTAACTTAGAGTACACCTTTTCCAACAATTGCCTACTCATTACAGAGCTAAATTTGTTAAATACATGCCTTTATTTATAACTTTAACAATAACAATGAATGCTGCATTACTGGAGAGGTGGCGGTATGCAACATGGTGGTTCATTTGGTAACCATCTCCCCCAAGTTTAAATAAATGTACTTAAAAGAAGCCACAATAAATTATGTTTATACATACATGTATATGGGAGATATTGATGCATGGACATTTGTTGCTTCATAGATGATGATGATCTTTTGTTGCAGTAGTCGAAGCAAATAAACAATTAACATTCTATTTTATTTTAACGTAAACAAATAAAAATCGAGTTTGTACTAATGTCCACTATATTATTACGCCGGTACAATTATTGTTTCTTTGCACAGTGACGGAAGGTATTTACGGACTAAATTGTATCACTCGAACACCAACTTATTCCTATTAGCTGTCCTAAAATTTTCCTTCGATATATATCATTGGGCTGCTGCACGTTTTAATTGTTTAACCCAAACGAATCTACAAAATGGCATATTTAATTCCAGCTGCAAAATTAGTCAGCGTTTACATTACAAAAAGTTACCGGTTAAAAATTTTATTTTTTAAATTTAGGAAAAAGCTTTCAAATAAATTATTTTGTCACTGATGTTTCTCAGTTATTAGCCTAAAACCGTAATTTCAAGTATCTGTAGCCAGTAGATACTAGCATTTTAAAATAAATATTAGAAAAAGCATATTACTATTATTATCAGTTAGATCGAAACGGAAAAACACCATTGCATTATGCTTTTTTGTTCTAAGATATCCACACTAACTACATAATATGGCTATCATAATTTGTAATATCTAAACTGCTGGACACTCGAAGTGCATAACGTCTTTTTTGGGTATTTTTAAGGTTCCATATTTTAAAAACGGCAGGATAAATTAAAACGCGCCTTGCGGCGTTTTTTTGCTCAAGGTATGTAGATTTTACCCTTGGCAGCTGGATTGTCAGGTATGACCGGAAAAGGTTTGTACAGGGTGTAAACTAAAACCCCGCATTTTTTACAACATTTTATTTAAGGATATTTTTTACAAAACAATATTTTATTTATTCTTATATACACCAGAAAAATCTACGATTAGATACAAAAAAAAAACAATTTGTTGCGTTTTTTGAAATCCTCTTTTTCTTGGGATATACAGGGTATTTTCGAAAATATTGACATGGCATTACAAAAAGTTTCCTAAATCATTAGTGATAGTCCAAATCAAACTCATTGTGCTACATTTTTTTTATTATTTCTAATGTCCCTGTCAGGAAAAAATACAATTACAACATACAGGAGACTGAAAAAGTTTACAGTAGGTTTCTTTCATTAACTTTCATGATTTTGAATAATTTGATGCATCGAATATTCAGAGCTAGAGAAAGTATAATAAAACGTAATTTTTTATAACTTCGTTACTCTATTTACCTAAATTAGACTCTTTTAGCGAAACGTTTTTTGTATTACACCCTAACCTCATTTTTAATGAATTTTGCGGCGGAAAGGTATAAACCTAATTTTTAACAATATTGTAGAGTGTTTTTTAAATCCATTTGACTTTTTAGAACTGAATGATTATTATAACGAAATTCTAGCATTTTTATGTCTATAAAACGGTTACTGGTACTACTGGTAGGGTTTTATTACAAATTTATATTTCTACAGGATTTGTACGGTTAATGGTACGTTCCTGGCAAACTCAGCAGCAGGCCTTTGAAAAAAATGTGGTTACTTACATAAGAGAACATGCTCTATCGTCTAAAAAGATTTTTAGCTCTACAGTGTGTACCTAAATTCAACTCTTGTCAAGATACAAACAATTAAAGATGGTATCTATTGAGTTACCCAATTTGGTACTCGTGGTAACATCCATATGGTATCACCTTGTACTATCTATCGTGAGACACCCTGAATATGTAGGTTGTACCTAAACATTTTTACATACCTAATACAAAGTGTATCAAAAAACACCCCTCGTAGAATTGGTAGACGTAAACAACGTTAACAGTAAAAAGGAACTAAAAATCTGATGCCCGACAATGGACGAAAAAAAAAAACTTAAAAATTTAAAAGGTAGGCATCAGACCATAATGAAAACTTATGAAATAACAAACTTATAAAATAACTAGGTAACAAAAACTTGTGGCCACGTTAATTTTTAGTTGGCTCTCCACGATGACGAATAACTTCACGGCATCTTCGAGGCATGCTGTATACTTAACTATTAATGAAATCTTGGTATGTTATGCCATTCCTCTTGTATTGCTTCGGAAAGCTCATTTAAAGTTTCTGGGACAACATCTCTAGATCTCACTAATAATTTTAAATGAGATCACACATGCTCTATAATATTCAAATCCGGAGACTTTGCAGGCCAATCCATACGATTTATGTCATTAGCCTGCAAAGCTTCCGTCACAATTTGCGCTCGGTGAGGCCGTGCGTTATCGTCAACTAAAAGAAAATCATGGCCATAATTTCTAGCAAATAGTACAACAATGGGAAGTAAGACATCGTCTCTATAAACCACAGCATTAACTTTTGCCTGGTAGTGGAAATGTCAGATTTCCCATTGTATATTACCCCCGTCCAGACTGTGATGCCTCCGCCGCCAAAGGCTTCTTGAGGTGCCATGTTTTCTTCGACATACCTTTCATTCGGCTCTCTGCTCGGCTCTCTCCAAACAAGAATTCTACCATCCGAATGAATAAAATTAATTCTTGTTTCGTCGCAAAAAAACAGTTTCTTCACTGATTTATTGTTCAATCGCGATGTTGCTGGGCCCATGCTAACCTAGTTGCACGATGACGTGCCTGCAAACGGGGACACTTCGCTCTACGTCGCGTCGTGCTCTAAAAAAATGTGTTTGATTTTATACAGTGGCCCGTATAATTATTGAAACCCTACTTTTTTTAATAAATCCCTTTCATATTACGAATGATTTGAGAATTTTTTGAATGAGATATTTTTTAAATGTAAAAATTGCACCTTGAAATTTAATGCCTGCTATGATAAAAAGTTCTACCTTAAATTGTTTCTGTTTAATGTTCTTGTTACAGTTCGATCAGAAACATGCTCCAGTTGCACGACGAAGATCGTCATTCAATTTCTGGAGCACTTCGTACGCAGTTGGTGCGTGTGACGTATTAAATTTATTTCTGCTCTCCCGCTAATTTTTCTTACCATTCCTCCACCATGCCAATATGTGTCAATTCCCGTAGTTTCATATCTTGTCTTTAGCCGCGAAATTAGACTCTGGTTTACATTATATAAATTGGCGATATCTTGCTGAGCCATGCCTTGGTTCAACAGCCTAAGAGTATTTTGCCTTTCGGTGACAGGTAGTCTTGGCATAGTGTATGAATTAAATAAATGAAATATACAAAATAAAAATCAATCAAGGGTAAATATCACGAAGTAAATGTAAAAAAAACATGTGTATAAAACGGAACAATAAAATGTCAAAGAAGGAAACAAATATCCAAATAAACAACTGTTCGTTTCCATAGAGTCCATGGCCTTCTTTCCATGACAACGACTTTTAGCAAAATATGTTCTCATAATTTTTGTCATTAGTTGGGAGTGTGCAATACACCATTTGAAAGCTCTTACACCATAGGGAGCATGACGAGTACCAAATTCGGTACCTCAGTTGTTTGTATCTTGACAAGAGTTGAATTTAGGTACAATGTATTATAATATTAAGTAGAGCCCAAAAGTGTAACAACATACAGGGTGTTTTATATAAAATATAAAAGTTGCCGTTACTTTTTAATAGAATCGGCAACACTGTATAGCTAAAAATATTTTTAGACGATAGAGCATATCCTCTTATGTAAGTAACCACATTTTTTCAAAGGCCTGCTGCTGAGTTTGCCAGGAACGTTTAAGGTACCATTAACCGTACAAACCCTGTAGAAATATAAATTTGTAATAAAACCCTATCAGTAGTACCAGTACAGACATAAAAACGCTAGGGTGTAATACAAAAAAACGTTTCGGTAAAAGAGTCTAATCTAGGTAAATCAAATAACGAAGTTAAAAAAAATTACGTTTTATTATACTTTCTCTAGCTCTGAATGTTCCATGCATCAAAATATTCAAATATTCAAAATCATGAAATTTATAAAAGTTTACAGTAGGTTGTAAAATTTTTCAGACTCCTGTATGTTGTAATTGTATTATTTTCCTGACAGGGGCATTAGAAATAATAAAAAATGTAGCACAATGAGTTTGATTTAGACTATCACTAATGATTTAGGGATTTTTTTGTAATGTCATGTCAATCAATATTTTCGAAAAACGCAACAAATCGTTTTTTTTTGTATCTAACCGTAGATTATTCTAGTGTATACAGGGTGCTTCGAGTACATGCATGGGGATCTCGGGAACCGTAAGAGATACGAAGTCGGTTATATTAAGGCAAAGTTGCGCAATTTGATGCCCAACAAGATGCAGTTTTGAAATTTGAAAAATTCCGAATAGTTCCGGAGATATTCGTAAAAAAACGAAATGCAGCTATTTTATTTTTATTTTTTCCTGACTGTATTTGAAGAGATAATATAAAATAAATTTAACATTATCATTGCCACTTTTTCCCCTTTATAAAATGGCAGTGTCAAATTTTAAATCTGACGTTTCGTGTCCGGGCCCCCATCATCATCTTCATTTTTTTAAATACGGACCTGGATTTTTTATTTCATTTTTTAGAAGCCATTGGTCTCCCAAAACCAACGATGTATCGCACTTATCAATATATCAACAAATCTAGATTTTTTCTATAAGAGATAATGTGTTAGACAGAGGCGATCTTTTCTGACCCGATTTCACTTATGAGAATATTTTTGTTACCGCTATTGGACAAGTGTGATACATTGTTGATTTTGGGAGATAGCTGTAACAAATATTCTCAATCGGGTCAGAAAAGATCGTCCCGTCTCTGTCTAACACATTATCTCTTATGGAGAAAATCTAGATTTGTTGATATATTGATAAGTCTGATACATCGTTGGTTTTGGGAGACCCAAAGCTTCTAAAAAATTAAATAAAAAATCCAGGTCCGTATTTAAAAAAAAGAAGTTGATGATGGGGGCCCGGACACGAAACGTCAGATTTAAAATTTGACATTGCCATTTTATAAAGGGGAAAAAAGTGGCAATGATAATGTTAAATTTATTTTATATTATCTCTTCATATAAAGTCAGGAAAAAATAAAATTAAAATAGCTGCTTTTCGGTTTTTTACGAATATCTCCGGAACTATTCGGATTTTTTTAAATTTCAAACCTGCATCTTGTTGGGCATCAAATTGCGCAACTTTGCCTTAATTTAACCGACTTCGTATCTCTTACGGTTCCCAAGATCCCCATGCATGCACTCGAATTTGTAGCACCCTGTATAAGAATAAATAAAATATTGTTTTGTAAAACATATCCTTAAATAAAATGTTCTAAAAAATGCAGGGTTTAGTTTACACCCTGTACAAACATTTTCTGGTCATACCTGACAATCCAGCAGCCAAGGGTAAAATCTACATACCTTGAGCAAAAAAAAATCGCCGAAAACCGCGTTTTAATTTAGCTTACCGTTTTAAAAATATCGAACCTTAAAAATACCCCAAAAAATTACGTTATGCATTTCGAGTGTCCAGCAGTTTATATGAATTTTAGGCTTGTAAAACATAAGTTCAATATTGTAAATTTTCAAGACGTTTATTGGGAAGGGTATACTAAGGAGCAGACCACATGGTTGTACTCTAAAATACCAGGAACCAAACAATTATAAAAGCTTTGTGTTACTTTCGTGTCACTACTTTATCAGAGTTCTTCTGATAGAATCTAATATTGTATAGCCTGCAGAAAATATAAAATTATTTGTGAAGGATAGCTTCGACAGAAGAATCACAATTCAAAATTAATTTTATTCACTGGAGATGATACATGATATAAAGTTTGTCTCAAAATAGCTAGTACATTTTGGTCAAGACAGAAAGTAATATAAAATAAGATGCTTAAGTAGGGTAAAATCATCATGAGGTATGTATAATATCACATGTGACTAAAATATCAAATTGCGGAATGATTGTTATTATATATTGTAAACAACATCTTTTATTTTGGCCTATATTATTACAGCCACTAATATTAAACCTCAAAAGTACAGTCATCATAATTACATAGCTTCATGACTGCCGCCGCGCGTCACTCGCCTTGCAGGGTTGTCACGTCATCGCCTATTCCAAAGTTACGTCGCTTTTAAAACTTGCTCGTTACAATATATAATTTAGTAAATACAATCATCAGTAGAACCGCATTGATGTGATAGATTAATATTTCATCGTGTTTGTTAAAAAAAAATCCAGATCAATATTTTCCTGCAAGAACTGTTTAAAATTCCTCTTATTTTTATAAGTTGGAGATTCCTCCTCTATGTAATTTGAAAGTTGATTAAAATTTCTGCGGCAAGCATAGTATGGTAACCTTCAATAAAGTGCTGTGCCATATTTGGGGTAAGCCAGATTTCCTCCATATCTTGCCGGGTAGGTATGTGTATCTGAGTTTTACTTGAAATATTGTTTATGGTTGTTAACATATTTTGTACATTTGAATATGTAGATGTCTGTTACTCTCAGTAATTTGTTATGTCTGAAGATCTATATGATTCAAGTAGTTTTAGGTTAAATATTCTTATGATCCGTTTTTAAGCTATACACACTATCCATTTTTCTGCTTCTCGCCGGAGTAAAATATAGGACAGGTATATGTGATTAATATATAATGCGTTTATTACAGTACCATACATTCATTTGTTCACAAACTGTTCTTACTTGTTCTTGGGTTTGTACTTCATCTTCCGTTGAAATTGCGACCGATGCATCATTTGCAAACTTTACTGTGGTCCCGGAAAACTTCAAATCGTGTACGAAGAGGATAAATATTAGTGATGCCAGTATTGATGTTGTGCAGCTCCGAGGTCTATTTTATGACTATGACGAGCATCCCAAAATGTCAACAAGCATGTTTCTTTCTCTTAGCAATGACATTACGACGTCAAGGGTAGCATCTCTGATTCCTACTGTATATAGTTTTAAGTCCAGATTGAGGGCGTGAAAAGCTCTGGGCAAGTCAAAAAATAGTGTGACAATAATGGAATTCTTATGCAGCTCTCTGTACAAATTCCATAAGTTAAAAAGCGGCTGTTTCATTTGATTTTTGTGCGCTGAACTTTGCTGATTTTCACTAATGGGATAAAAATGATCAAGAAACTGCATGAGTCTAGTTGAAGGATTTTGGAAAAAGCACATCTCAACGAGCATGAAATTTTCTATACTTAATGAACCGTTCTTTTTAAAGTTCCACTTGTGAAAGACCTGCTAACCGATGTTGCTGGAGGGTGTTCTGTTTGTTTTAAATGTAATAACTGGTATGCCATCGTAGCCAGTAGATTTCTTGTTTTTCAGCGTTTTTATTATTAAGGGAATTTCCTTGCTGGTCACTGGTCTCAAAAAAATTAATTTTGATAATCTGGCAATGCTGGAATTTGTGATCGATTATTTTGAAAATGTTGCTGTTGAAATAATGAGTAAATCTGTGATAGCTCAATTCTTTACTGGTTGAAGATGATTTTTGTGCGATTTATTAGCTGTATATGCTCTTTTCTCATTTTCATAAAGTTTTAGTTTGGATTTTTTTCTGGTTGACTACTATTTTTCCGGACAGGTTGAATCAATCACTGTGCTGTATTATGGTGATCATGAAGTTTTGAAATGCCTTAATTGTTTTCCCTAGTTGTCGATTATTTCTATTTGTCGGTGAATTTTCGATTGTATCTGTGTGACTTATTTGTAGTATTAATATTTCAAGGTAATGATCTGATATACCGGGTGACCTCAGATGAGTGGTTATCGTCTCCAATTTGACAGTGCTTGAAAGTGATAAGTATTTCTTCTACTTGAATGTTTCAATTTTCAGACATATCATGTAAAAGACGAATCATCATGAGCAAATGTTGCAATGTTGAAATTTGAAATGCCTCTCTTTTGCAACATCGTTTGAAATAAAGTGAAGAAAAAGTATATAAGCAAAAATATAACATTTCAGTAAAATTGTTCAAGGCGAAGATTTATTGCCAAGTTTTATCTCTTATCATCTGTTTCCACATTTAACAATTTTTCTAAATTCATTAATAAGCCAGCAAACAATATACTTAAATTGTAACGCGTTTTCTAAACATAAATGATAATATAGTCCAAGTAGTGTATATTTTTCGATTATCTGTTATTCACACCTTTTAAAATTATAATTTTAATTGTACACAATTATTTTCATAGCAAACGAAAAGGCAAAAGGTTCGTATATTAGGACAGTATGTTATTAATTTATGTCATTTCTCTGTCAAAAATATGTGTATGTAGTTTTCTGCTCATATTTTTAATTTTTGTGTATTTAAATCATATTGCCAGCTGAATTGAAAATATAAATTTTTTCTTTAGAAATCCTTTCTTTTTTGAAGCATTAGAGTTCAGAGTAATTGCAGATCAAGTGGCTTTAATTTATTAAAGACTGTTAGTATAATTTGATGTCATTTGATTTGTCTTGTAGGAAATAAATTATTTATAAGTATCATTTCGCAAATTGTACAGGCGCTAAGAACTCTTAATAATTCTTGAACTGTTTTAAGAAAAGCTCCATGTTTCGTTTAAGTTTAAAATATTCATTTTTATAGCATGTATTATATAAAAAAATCTCAAAAACAAGAGCCGTCCCGATATATTCGACCCTCTCCCGTAAAAACAAACGTATATTTTTATATCTTAATAAGGGGAATTATCGTTTTTCTTTTTGTTGGAAAAGGTCCTTGCATTCACGTCCAACAGTTATTCGTAAACAATTCTTTGTAGGAAAAAATTCATGGAAAAACCTAGAAAAAAATACAGCGTGTGCTTAAGACCACACGACAGGAGTTAAAACTTCAACAAAGTGATTAAAAATTAAGTAAAATTAAAAAATAATTCTCTTGGATGCGCCGGGTATCCCTTGCGGTACCTCTCGCATGCTGGCGAACGCTGCCTCTGAGCTTGAATGACTTGTGTCAAAAATTAATATAAGTTTTAATTTCAAAATCCTCGATTCTCCATTTTAAAACAGATCGATGCGATTTTTTGGTATATTGTATTCATAATCCACTTCTTTGCACGAAAGTTTGGTTTTCTAGTAATAAAATATGTGGTGACGTGTGTCAACATTTTAAATCGCGAAGTTTAAATTCAATCAACTCGTCATGTATAAAAGGCATCTCTTGTTCGATTTTTTTTACTTAGATTCTCGTTAAATAATCCATTTTTCTATATAAAAAAATATATTTCGCGAAAAAAGAATAAAAACCGTTTTTGCCCTACAAATCGATGTTTTTACATTTCCTTTCAAATGTCTATTTTCCCGACATTTTCGATTCAGATAAGCATTTAGTGTTTTTCTCCTCTAAATTCCTTATCGAACTGTCGTCTCGGATTTTTTGAACTTTGCGGATTTTTCAGCAAGTGAAAGGCCCAAAGTGACCTAATTTTCAAAAATATACACTAGCCCAATAAAACACTCGCCATTTTTAGATTTTGGTCAGTTTCAATAGGGTTCGGAAGACCGTCAGAAGGAACGTGTCCAGAAAATATCAAAATTAATTAATTTTTGCTACAGTTATCGTGTATCAAAGCAGTATTTTGAAAAATCGCACATGTGTAATAACTGGGAAATGGACCGTCACGTCGGCTGCCCTCAAGCCCTAAAAACGTACCAAATCCCAAATTTTCACTCGCAGGCGTTTTCCAGAAAAAAAGGATTAACGTAAATATAGCCGAGTGTGGTGCATTACATGACGGCTCAGTTTTCAGTTCAAGCATTTGTTAAGTGGAAACCTTGGAGTATGGAATTATTTTAAGGGGGAGATTTTATGCAATATTTATTGACCCTATTTGTCTATATATCTTGATACAAATTAAATAATGCAAAGTGAACCAAATTAAGCAAACAAACTAAATTATTTTTAGTTGGCTGTAACCTACTTTTTATATTAAAAGGCAAATTAGTTTCTATTTTGAAAAGAAAACTAGTTATATCCTTATTCTTTCGAAAGTTGAGTGTTAGCTCATATATAATATTTTCTTTTTCAGTTGTAAAAACGTTTAAAAAAGAAAAACGCGTTGACGGTTTTTTTGAGAGGTTAATAAATTACAAAATATAGCACTGTGCACTATGACGGACGTTGTTAAATAACGCATTTAAGTGATTCACTTAAATCCATCGAAGGACCGTCAGGATTTTGCATGATAAAAAATATTGTTTAGTTGGGCCGAATAAGAAACCGTTGGTCGGCCAAGGCTGGCCTTGACCAGTAATTAATTATACAGGGTCTTTCAAAAAGTTCGCATCGTATTGGAAACTTATTGATTTCACAGAAAATTCTATTCTTGACAAAAGTTGATGCTTAGAAAAAAACTAATTTTGATGATGCCAAATTAAGGATAAGTTATACGGGGTACTTAAAAAATACAAAAATTAAGGTTACAAAAAAACAAAAAATTTGGAATATCGGAAAACTTTCTACAGAAAAAATAAAGCTTTTATTAAGATAAAAATAAAAGTCAAATACTATTTTTTCCAAAAGTACATCGTTGCTGAAAAAAAATAAGTACAAAATTAAGAAAAAGATGGTTTTCTTTTCAATAATTGTCATGAATTTTGTCAGCAACAGTGCACTTTTGGAAAAAATGGTATTTTGACTTTTATTTTTATCTTAAGAGCTTTATTTTTCATGTAGAAGGTTTTCCGATGTTCCAAAATTTTTGTTTTCTTAAATTCAATTTTTGTATTTTTTAAGTACCCTGTATAACTTATCTTTAATTTAGCATTGTCGAAGTTAGTTTTTTTCCAAGCACCAACTTTTATCAAGAATAAAGTTTTCTGAGAAATCATTAATAATAAAGTTTCCCGTATGATGCGAACTTTTTGAAAAACTAAAGGTGATTCACGATCGATGGTAGGTTAGAGGTTTATGGAGAACCACTCAACGGATCTTTCTGAAAATTTGGTCGTTTACATAAACGATTATGCTCTACCTTGCTAAAATATTTTCGACAGTTGCCGCTTCTACTAAAAAGAAGTAGCAACTGTCAAATTTTAAATGGAACACCCTATATATTATTGCATATTTGGATTTTTCGGAGAATTCTAGACATATTTCACAAATAATGTCCTATACCTATCTGTTACTGTTTTTGAAATATTGGTAGTTGAAAATCGACCATTTACCAAGTTTGACAGCCTGTAAAATCTAAACGGCTAAAGATAGAGCAAAATGGTTTGCACTTTCCTATCTTGGTTTTTCATAAGCTATCGTTTGACACTAATTTTAGATTTAACCAGAGCTTAAATTTAACCGGGATTTCTTAACTTCTGGTTAAATAAAAAATTAGTGTCAAACGATAGCTTATGAAAAACCAAGATAGGAAAGTGCAAACCATTTTGCTCTATCTTTAGCCGTTTGGATTTTACAGGCTGTAACTTGGTAAATGCTCGATTTTCAACTGTCAATATTTCAAAAACAGTAACAGATAGGTATAGGACATTATTTATGAAATATGTCTAGAATTCTCTGCAAAATTTAAATATGCAATAAAATATATATAGGTTGTTCCATTTAAAATTTGGCAGTTGCTACTACTTTTTAGTAGAAGCGGCAACGCTGTACTGTCGAAAATCGTTTAGCAAGGTAGAGCATATTCGTTTATGTAAACGACCAAATTTTCAGAATGATCCGTTGAGTGGTTCTCCAGAAACGTCTCCTACCATCGACCGTGAATCACTTTTTATAGTGTCTCAAAAAGTTCGCATCATATGGGAAACTTTTTTATTATTGATTTCTCAGAAAACTTTATTCTCGATAAGAGTTGGTGCTTGGAACAAAACTAACTTTGACAATGTTAAATTAAAGATAAGTTATACAGGGTACTTAAAAAATACAAAAATTGAATTTAAAAAAACAAAAATTTCGGAATATCGGAAAACATTCTACAGGAAAAATAAAGCTCTTATTAAGATAAAAATAAAAGTCAAATACCATTTTTTCCAGAAAATTCATGACAATTATTGAAAAAAAAAACCTCTTTTTCTTAATTTTGTTCTTATTTTTTTCAGCAACGATGCACTTTTGGAAAAAATAGTATTTGACTTTTATTTTTTTTCTTAATAAAAGCTTTACTTTTTCTGTAGAAACCTTTCCGATATTCCAAAACTTTTGTTTTTTTAACCTTAATTTTTGTATTTTTTAAGTACCCTGTATAACATCCTTAATTTAGCATCGTCAAAATTAGTTTTTTTTCTAAGCATCAACTTTTGTCAAGAATAGAATTTTCTGCGAAATCAATAAGTTTCCCATATGATGCGAACTTTTTGAAAGACCCTGTATAATTAATTACTGGTCAAGGCCAGCCTCCGTCCGACCAACGGTTTCATATTCGGCTCAACTAAACATTATTTTTTATCATGCAAAATCCTGACAGTTCAGACACCACACTGTTATGACGGTCGTCTCTCGGACTACTTGGTTCATGGCTCGATGTCCGATGAACGTTCAGTTATGCATCCAATTGGCTCGGAGTACAATTTCACTATCAGCTAGTAATACATTTGAACTGGCATAGTCAGGGGGCGGATTGTCGCTTACCTAGGTGCAATGCAATTAAAACCTGCGACATAAGGTACTCATTTGTACAAAAACTAACGTAACGATTAAATATATCTTTACCCGATGAATTAAGTGTATATTATAATGTTTGGAATTCAGGGATTTGATAGAAAACATCTGGAAATTGTTACATTGTAACAATATTCAAATGTGCAATTTTTTTATATAATTATATTGTTGGTAAGATTTTTTATTGTCTAATTTTCGATGTTCTTTAGACGTTTGTAAAATGAGCTCTATAAATGACGTACTTATGTCACAAGAATAATAAATAACCAGAATCCAATCTTTCCTTATTGCTACGCCCGGTCTGTCGTGACCTCTAACTGCTCGATCCTCCGAAATTCCGCCGAAACTCGCCAGTGTAGGCGCTACGGCTGTGGTAAACGGATTGTCTAAAATACGTTAAACTTGTAGCTGTTGGAAATACGGGGTTATACTTTGGATGCATTTTCCCTTGTTAAATTATATTATACACTAAAATCGATTAATAGAGAGTAACCAAAAACCATAAGTTAATAATTTGGCGAAATAAATATATTTGTTAGAAAATAAGCAGTTTTATTTATTAGCGTCTTTAATATCTTAGGAATGATTAAATTGATGAAAACGTCAGTATAAATAACTACCCGAAAGTTGATTGGACGACTAACCAAATCTATTAAAATTGATTATAACGTATCTGAACCGGTTCAAATGACTAAAATAAGTAGATACTAAGTACCATACTTGGAAGACTAACCGACACTAACCTAATCTATTAAAATTTATTATAGCATATCGTAACCGGTTGAAATGATTAAAATAAGTTGAAACTAAGTGAAAATAACCGTAAGTTGATTCAACGACAAACCAAAACTAACCAAATCTATTAAATATTATTATAACGTATCGTAACCGGTTCAAATGACTAAAATAAGTTGATGCTAAATGAAACTACCCAAAAGTTGATTGGACGACTAACCAAATCTATTGAAATTTACTATAACGTATCGTAACAGTACTGTAATACTCGTGACTATTTTTATTTGTAAATATGAATGCCTATCTTTTTATGTACTATATTAATCATTTTGCATGTTAATGAAATATCTGGCAGCGTTAATATAGCGGTGAATTTTGATATGACAGGATTCAACAGGAACTTATTGTTTGGAACGGTTTTAAAATTAAAACTAAAACCCATATGCAGCATATGCTGAAAACATATCAAAACAGATCTGTGCATTTGAAAAATACTGATGGTTTGGAAAAATTCATTAAATAAAACGGTACTACTTTTCGCTTATTGGAATTAAAAAAAAAAGTTGGAACATGTTCCGCCACAGAACTAGGAAAAATTGGAAGGCCAATAATTTCACTAGTAATGTGGCTTTATCTTATTTTTCATAGGAAAACAAACAAGTGCATATTATTTGCCCTACTAATTCGTAAATAAGTACAGACTTTGAAGGAAATCGTTGGAGCTGTTTCCGAGAACATCGATATTGTCCATTTTTCTCAAGAGTAAAGGGACATTCTAAGCGGTGGTGCGATTCCAATCAACTTTGCTTTAATATGTCAAAGACCCATATCGTTGGTTTTAATTGCAGTGCAGAGAGCCTGGTTTTTGGCGACAATTCATTGGATATTGTGGAGAACTCTAAATTTCGACGATAAATTAAAATTTGGCCGTCATATAATAAAATTAAATAGTAAACTTTCATCTGGTTGCTGCACTGTTGTGGCAACTTTTCGGGAATTGGGAGGCGTTATTGCTAAGAATGTTTACTTTGCCGTGATGGAATTACACCTAAGATATGCACTTCCATTTTGGGGCGCATGTTCGGATTACCTCTTCCAATCAGTTTTTGTTCTGCAAAAGCGAGCGGTCAGAAATCTCAGTAATGCCCACCCCAGAACACATTGTCGTCCTCTTTTTATAGAGCATATGATACTCACTTTGCCTTCGTTGTTTATTTTGGAAACAGCTTGTCTAATTCGCAGAAACAGAGGTAGTTTTCCTAGCCATCAGCGGGCTTATGTTACTAGACAGGTACATGATATCCATCTTCCCATTCCTCATAGTGGTTCTGTCAGGGATTCATTCACTCACAACGGTGTAAAAATATATAACCGCATTAATTTGGAACTTAGAAATGTTCAGAGTGTTGTGCGTTTTCGAAATCTGCTCAAATCATATTTACTAAAAAAAGCATTTTATTCAATTGACGACTTTTTTTAAATAAATGATGTGCAAATCCAAGCTTGAGCCCGTATAATAATTATTACTTTATTACCTGTTAATTTGCGTTTGTGATTTTTTGTATCAATCGATTATCGTTATTATTTTTATTGTTTTGTTTATACAGTCATATTGTGTGTTTTCAAATTAGAACTTTATGTAGACTTCCCTGAATTTTTTGGGGTTAACATTTCTCATTGTTATGCTTTGTCAATAAGAATGTATACATGTATTGATTCTTGGACAATAAAGCACTTTCATCATCATCATCATTCACCGATTTTTCACAGAAAAACAGGGTAGTACGTATTATTTGCCTACTAAATTGTAAACATATAAAAAATCTAATGAAAATCGTTAAGGTCGTTTTTGTGGAAACCTATTTTTTTATATTTTTCTTTATATAAACTATCCTTAATTGTAAGGTTAAAGAAAACAATTATAAAACGACTGGACATATTGTCCCGAAACTCCTAAATTCCGATTTTGGTAGAAATCGGCCTAGCGGTTTTGGAGAAAAGTCGTGTGACGGACAGAGGCACACACACACACAGACACAATTTTGTTTTTTTCAAAATGTTTTTTGGACTCTAGGGGTCATAATTCGTCGAGATTGGCAAAAAATGTCTCGAGTAGCACATTACACGTGATAGAAGTGAATACTTCTTTATCGATTTTATAAGAGAGAATGAGTGTTAGAGAATCAACTTTCGGTAAGTTTCACTTGGTGTCAACTAATTTGACTTATTTGATCCGGTTCCGATATGTTATAATCAATTTTAATAGATTTGGTTAGTTGTTGAAGCAACTTTCGGTTAATTTCGCATAGTCTCAACTTATTTTAGTCATTTGAACCGGGTCCGATACGTTATGATTAATTTTGATAGATTTGGTAAGTTTTGGTTAGTCGTTGAAGCAACTTTCGGTTAGTTTGGCATAGTTTCAACTTATTTTAGTCATTCGCACCTGTTCCGATACGTTATAATTAATTTTAATAGATTTGGCTAGTTCGGGTTAGTCGTCCAATCAACTTTCGGTTAGTTTCACTTAGTCTCAACTTATTTTATTTATTTGGACCCGTTCCCATACGTTATAATCAATTTTAATTGACTCGGTTAGTTTGGGTTAGTTGTCCAATCAACTTTCGGTTAGTTTCACTTATTTTCAACTTATTTTGCTTATTTGAGCCGATTTCGATAATCAATTTTTCATAAACCGTGCCGTGACGCCATACGAAAATTTTCCAAGTCGTGATGCAGCCTTGAAAAATCACTCTCATGAAACCAAAGAAATATTCACTTCAAAAAAAGTTCAGCTATCCGGCCTTCCGTACTGTTTTCTTAATAAGATGCATAATATTAAATTAGTCAAAATGCAGTACACGCGCTCATGGAATTCTGGCTGCGGTGTGGATTGAAGGTCACCCAGCGCTTTTCGTCAATATACACGGTGACGGTTGATAGTTTGGATTCTGGTTATTTATTATTCTTGTGCTAATGTTGCGTGGTCGGTATTGACTGACTATTCTCGAGCCCTTTACCTTTTTATTTTTGGAATTTGTCTCTCTGCTTCGCGATAATAATAAGATGAAAGGACTTGATAGATAAGGGTTTTTTTGGGCTTAAGCACTATGAAATGTTTGCTGTGAGAAGTCGTAGTTTTCATATTTCTTTAATTTATTTTACTGCTATTCATATTTCGTTTCACTTTTCAGTGGCGACATAAGCATGGTCAATTACTTTGGACCAACTAAATTTTACTGAGTGTTAAAATAATTGGATGTAAACAACGTGTATGGCTTCATTGATTTAGCCATGTCTAAATCTATCATAATGTAATTACCCACATATCTATAGTGTATTACTAGTCACTGAACTGATATTTTTAAAGCATATGATTTAATTTGATGCTTGGATTTCAAATACGCTTCCTATTAGTCAAAGGGAAATCACTCTTACTTTTATGGAACTTTTGGAGAGATCAAAAAATTTAAGGCCGTTTGACAGATTTATGTAAAAAATATTCGGTGATGAAATTTCAGAACGTTATGAAATGCTAAAACTATATTTCGTTTAAAGAATTGTCTCTCGAATAACTGTTTGAACTATTTTGATAGATTCAGTTGCATTCATCGCGATAGTATGATATACACAATACTTTGTTTCCTTACCGTTAAGTGTTTTTTGAATGCAGTTTCCTTTTTGCATGTCACCTCAAATTATTGCTTACTATATTACGATTTCCAATGAGTTATTTCTAATTGCAGGGAGAACGATACCTGGCAATGTTTACTCTGTATGAACTTTGCCGATATTCCTGAAAGTATTTTAAGCGATAAGAAGGATGGAGAATTGAGTGTCAAAGAGAGAAAGATTGCTGAACGTCTTGTTTTAGAATTATACTGCCAATATGAAACAAGTTTACCATTTAGAGAAGTGATCGGAGCTGAGGTAAGATTAAAAACATTATCAAAAGTGGGAATGCTTCATGATTTTCATTTTATTTATGAACAGGGTTTTTCCGTATATTTTGGAGTAACCCAGCGCTTTAATTTTTAGAGTTAGAAAAAGCTTGAATTACCAAAGTTAAGTATTTTTCCTGAATTGTTAAAACTACCATACTTCTGTGTTTTTTTTTTAATGGATTACTCTCTATCTGATTCATTTATCGGATAGTCAGTCTATTACTAATTCCGAATTTACCACATTTGATACCTCTATCTCCAAAATTAAATGAGAAAAATGACAAAAACGTTACCATAACATCAATGCATTTAATTAACACATTATTTTATAGACGTTCTCTTTCTATCACATTAATGTTATGGCACGAATTTTGTAATTTTTCTTAACTAATTTTAAAGATAGAGGCATCAAACCTGGTATATTCAGAATTAATAACGAACTGACGCCGACAAAATAACTGTATACAGAGCGATCCATTTAATAAATGAATCTGAATACATTTTCAAACTGCTCGTTTTTTACACTTCAATTTGCCTATTTAACTTTCTTAAATATATTCCAGTAAAAAGTAATCTCCATTTCCTAAATTGTTTTTTTTACAAACCCTTTTTTAGTGTTTGACCGATCAATTTTTGTTTAAGAAAATGTTAAACACCGTGAAGTTATACGAGATTTGTATAGGGAACTTAATGTTCTGAATTTTAATTGATTTAATCAACCAATCCAAAATTTTCAATTTGAATTGGCAAATTTAAAAATGGCAAAAAGGGGTACAAGGAACAATTTTAAATCATCAAGACTGGTTCACAAAACTGAAAGACTGGAGAGGTATTTTGGGAAACTTCTTGCATACAGTGAACACAATATTTTATGGGTTCATAACTAAATCATTTACCCCATTTTTGGGTAATTTGGAAACTGGAGGTATGATTGCAGATATAAGTTCTCTATTCTCGTGACGCTTTATCTTTTGGTGGCAAATGCGCCTCTTGGATCTGTAATAGATATCGCTTTAAGCAAATTGAAAACCTTAAAATAGACTTACGTTCAGAAGGCGAACCTGCCCTCGTTCCAAAAGTTGAACTCTGAAGATCCAAACGATATATTCAATCACAGTTCAAATAATACTCGAAATTTCATAGCCTTGTGAGTACTATTTAACCAACCCAATCTAGTATGTTCTTCTTGAGTAAACTCCCTAATTCGAATATACCAGTAATATTCATACCCAGAATTTCAGGTACCTTTAGAATGTAATTTTTTACCGGCTATACTAGTTCTTTACTTGAGGATACATGAAATATTACTGGTCTATTGCGCATCGTGCCATTTTTATAAATTTGCATATTGTTCGCCCATCCGCTATTGACACTGAAATGATTTAAAGAATGCAAAGAAAAGTTTTGCTATGCCTTAGTTAAGTTCTAAAAATTCGGAGTACTGAATAACTATGATAATTTGAATTATCACAATTAAAATTGCGGTAGTACATCTATACCACGATCCTCTTATTGGCCATAATTAAACCAATAGGAATGCACAAAGTGACAGTTAATGGGCGGAGCTAGATACACGTGGAAATGCGGGGTTAAAAGCGCGCTCTATTTAAATTTATGAAACTGGAAAAATATGAAAACAAAGTCAGTTAAAAACTTTTTTGCTAGATTGGAACCTTTTAATATTAATAGTGTGTTATAAACCAACGGACTAAAGTAGTTCTTTTGCGAGGGCTACAAGTCGCCGAGAAATTAAACCACATTTTGTTCTGTTGTTTATACGCCTTTTTTGCACTTCCCACCTATTTTTTTTTAATTAAATTAGGTAGGATTTTAAAATGAAATACCTAATAAATTGTCACCGTATTAACATTTGCTGTCATCAAATTTAATAACATTTTTTGTGGGGTCTTATTAACAAAGGTATAAACAATTTGTTTCGGTTGTTAAGGACGATGGGATTAAAGTTATATTAACTCCCTAGGGATTAAAAGTGCCACTTTAGTCCATGAATGCAGAGATTGAAGTAGCATTTTAGTCTCGGAAGTGCCAAAAATATTTTATGTGTTTTGAAAAATGGGTAGTAAATAAATAAAACATTTTTCTTAAAGTTTATTTAATATTGGTTTTATTATTACATGTTATGAAATCGTTTTACTGGCCTTGATGCGAATTTTTTAATTTTCCTTCTAGCTACAGCAGTACTAAAATAATTTTCTTGATTTTAATTTATTTCTTGTTCGCAATCAAATACCTGTAAGTGTCCTCTGTTACTGTAATCAATACATTTTTGACAATAATTATTGCTATTGATTGAATTGAACTATTATTCAAACACAAAAAAAAATTAAAAAACAGACATGCAACCACCACCAAAAACACCAAACCAACCTAAATAAATTTAATTGAATTTATAACATACCATAAACCTTTCTAGAATTTTTGTTATCGATTCTCTTTATGTAATTCCTAAATAATAATAAAGATATATTAATAGAATGAATAAAAGTTGAAAAAACTTTAATAAAGATGGCTGGTAAATACATTTAATAAAGTGGAAAAAAACAAAATGAAAAGAGGATACCCACCAAGGCCAAATGTAGCTACTGCAGATGAAAATGCTGCTGGGGGTTTTAATTTTCTCCAAGGTACCAAGCATTTTTCACACTAGTTGTTTATTCAAATGGCGACACGTTTGAAAGTGTTTATGAAAAATTAGGGAAACCTTCTCCATTGCTACTTTAAATTCTTCTTTCATTTCATCACAATTGTTTATTTCCATGGTATTTTCACTAATATTATTTTCACATGAATATTCATTTTGTTCCATTATTTCAATGCTTTGGGTCTTGACTCCTGCAGTAATAGAGTCATTATTTTGATTTAATGGCAAAAGCCATCCATCTTTGGGGGTTTGACACCAGTAGCGATAAAATATAATTTCTGTCTAATCTGGTAATTATCAACTTTAACTCTATATTCATCAGTGCAGTAAAGCATATTTGCCCAGTCAATGTGTTTGCAGATGCTGCCTAAAAACAATTTTAATAAATGTTTAATTATTGCTTATCTTATACCTAGTAAGATTTTTTTTAAAAATTGCGAAAAATACAGTAAAATCTACCTGTTGTTCCTTTAATACATGAACACATTAAAAGCTCCAAATTCAAAGCATACCTACATTAAATTTTGGTTGCTTTTACTTGGAACTGCAATTATATTTCATTAATTTTTACAATTTGTTGAAGAAAATCTGCAGAAGGCATTTTAATTTGTTTATACAGGGGGTTTTTCCTTAACCTCATACTTGCAGCGTCTAAAAGTTTTCTTTCATAATATTCCACAAATTTTGTTATCATAAAGTCAACCATCTGAACTACATTAAACGCTTTTATTCCTGAAAAAATGTTGTCTTTTATTACTCGTATTGTAGCTTCTGAATAGTTTTTCGTGTGATTGTTATTTATTAAGCACCCATTCCTGTAAGCTTTCACCCAGGATTCCTTTTTGGGCCACCAATAATTATTCAAATAATTACATACATTTTTGCATTTTCCACAGCCAAGTCGTATTTTTAAAACATTTCATGAATGTTGTAGTACAAAATGTTTCTAAAATTTTTATAGATTTTGGTTTGTTGCTCTCTTGGAATAACATTTTTTGATTTAGATAACCACCTGCATACTGCCTGTAGCACATGAAATATACACAATAGGCATTTCACTTGTGGGCATGTTTCATGAACTGCCTTTTGTTCAGCCAAAGAATCGTCAGTCAAAGGCTTTTGGCCCTTCTTTATGTCCTCCAAAAATATTTTCCCCTAAGAGATCCCTTAAAATTTGCAAGCCCGATGTGATTGCCTCTACAGATTCTGAAGTAGTTATCATGAGCCCTAATGGCAAAGCTCCACATTTGCTGTCAGTTAACAATGCAAATATACGACTTCCATCTCTGTGAACTGTACCAGATGAGTCCAGGAACACAATGTTTGATGCATTTCCAATGTATTTATGTAATCTTTTCATAATTGGAGTGCAAACCTAAAAAAATGTTTAAAAAATTATGTTATTTGATATTTTTTTCCTAAAATCAGTTAGAATTTATTGTCTATAGGATATTCAAAACCAAGATAGAGTGAATGTAAACAATAAAGACAGTGCGATCAGTATGTTTTTTATTTGACACTCACAGTGCCAGTGAGAGTCCTAATATGAAAAGCAACACACTACTCGCGCTCTGTTCATTGTATTACCAGAGTATAACAAACCAACGAGTAGCGACATAAAGCGTCGGCACCTTTGATGTTCAAGGGACCGATTCCGGCAGAGCCGATGACAGATGGACTTCATATTTGTAAACTGCTCAAACCATGAAGTGGCTCGAAAGCAAACGACTCTGCGACTACACTATAAAAAAACTTGAAGTGGAAAATTGCTCATTTTTCATATTTGAATCCGATTCCGTAAAGCTTTTCTATAATATAGTGGTTTTTCCTAATTCCTGTCACCCTTGTCGATAATAATTTCTGAAAGCTTTCATTATAAAAATATATATTACTTATATTTCTTCTACGATTTATTGATAAAGGAATCTCAATAGTTTCTTGGGATTTTATTTAAATTTTTAGTTTCTTTTAATGAGGGCGCGTTGAGAGAAAAATAAACCCCTGTATTTCATTTATCATGTTAAGATGTTGATGTGTCAATTTTTATCCTAAATAAAGCACTTTGAGCTTACACCCGCCTGGTTTGAAGGCTATTGAAGAGTACATCTCTTCAAAAGCCAATAGCAGAGGTTTTTGATAGGTAGTAGAAAAATATAATATTGTACGACGTTTTCAGCGGTTCTCAAATAGACATTTCTTATTGTACTAGTTTCAGTAGCTTCTTGTTATTATTAAATAGTACTCCATTACTTTAAATTACGATAAGTTATATTTACAAAAGTATTGGTTATATTTTTTGAACCATTGAAATGAGGAGGAAAATTAAAACTTGCAACAGCACAAACAAAAAAGTTTTTATTGGTTCTGTAACTGTTATCAGTAGGCTAAGGAGATGTAAGTCAGGAGTACTTAATTACTTACCCGAGTTGCCTTAAGGGATTCTAACCCTCACACCCACTGTTATGAAGACAATGGTGTTAAACTATTAATTTAAATAAAATACAACAATTTTCACTAGTCTAACAACGTTAGACTTAAGGTTATTGAAAGTAAATTTGTGGCGTAGATTTCGGCAGAAATGCAACAAAAATGTTTAATTTCAATGTTTAGTAAACAAATTTTGACATACGTGTACAACCAAAAATAAGAAATTACCACCTAAAGGCAGGACTAAGCCATCCCAGGGAGGGATGACTATGTCCTCTATACCTAAGGCATGGCTCGAAAAATAAAACTATTACTGAATGATGGTCTAACATTAGCAACCTCTCTTGTCAAGAATAAGAGAGCACCTACATTCCCGCCGACCTTGTTCGATTCTCCTCCGTCTCGGTACTCTATTTACTCTGTTGATAGATATATTCGGTAAAAATCCTAGCAGAAGCATTTAAAGGGATAAAACTTGAACTGTCTTCCCAGAAACATGAACTTCGGTTAACTTAAATACTAGCTTTATAAATAAACATTATGGTAACAATTTACCGTTACATAACCGTACTAACAAACCATAAAATATTACTCAAAACAATGAGCACAAACTAACAATACCATATCTAGATCAAATAACTAAAAAATTGCTTTAAGAGAACACACACAGCTCTAAACGCTACTATTTACATACATACATACATAAGTTTTCATAAATGAGGGTAAATTGTTATGAAATGAAAAATGCAATAGTTTTTTTCAACTATACATGTGTGAGGATTTTGAAATTCCGAATGCCTTTTTTATGAGAACTATTACATTTGAGATGTCTATAAATTAAATTTTAAAGTATAATAGTTATTTATGCAACAAGTGTGTAAAGTGACTCTTTTTTATGAATGGGAATATTGTCCAATCCCATGAATAAAAAAAGGGTACTTTACACATGAGTAGCATACAAAATTTTTTCTACTATCGAAAAATGTATGAAAAAAACAAAAATAATATTAAATTACTTTACGCACTAGTGCGTAAAATAATTTATTTTACGCACTAGTGCGTAAAAACCTAAACGTCAAAAATATGTCAGATTTACTTTACACACTAGTGCGTAAAATGACTTACTTTACGCACTAGTGCGTAAAATAACTTACTTTACGCACTGCACATTAAAAAGGCCTATTTTACGAATCTCAGAGAGTGCGTAAAGTGAGTATTTTACGCACGGTAGTAGAAAAAATATTTTTAGTCTTATAAATAGTTTTGATACAAACAGCTTGGGAAAATTTGAACAGGTATGGAGAAATTGAAGTTTTTCAAATATATTCACTAAATAATTAGAATTTTTTTTCGCCTGTAAATATGTTCTCAAACTGCGAGTTGAAAATACTTTCAAGACTGTATATAAAATGAACCCACTTTTCTGGTGATGATGATAAATCACCAAAAGTACCTTTAATTGCAGAAGTTTGTCTACATCAATACTAGTACATTATCTGCTAAAAGCATAGCAAATGCCACATGACTGTACTTCCAGACACCTTTTCATCAAATATCCACAGACATAATAGATAGCATTCCGTGTTGAAACGGTTTCTTTACGGTAATTTCAATCAGGCAAGGAAATTGCTGCAGTTGATGTTTTCGACTCCTTATTAATAAGTTCAACCATGTCCATGGATTTTAAAATAATGAGAACATCATCTAATTCCTCCCTACAATTCATGTGATTTGAGTGGAAATAAATCTGCAAAAATAATTTTCTGAAGGCACTTTGAAACTGTATTGGTGTGGGATTTATGCAATTGTCTCCCTCTTGCCTTACACTTCCAAAGCAATTTTCTAAACAATCAGTCTTCTGGTTTTAAGATATTTATACCAACAGTTTAAAAGTTTTTGCTATAAATTGAGAAGACCTCTTATTGTAATAGACCAACATTTAATAATCTTGACCATTTTAGTTTAATACCTTTAAATTTGGCAAAAAATCCAAAGCTTCGTTTAAAAATTCTAACTATGAATCAGATCCGTCAAATACATTCTTAGATTTACAAGAATTATTTAGTGATAGGGAGTTCAAGGTATCAAACAGATTATTACATTTTTCTGCAATTTAAATTGTTACAAAAGTTTCATTTGGAAGTGCACCCAAACTCATGTATGTATTCATACCACTGGCAATTGAGTCGAGTCGCTCAAAAGTTAAGCGGCATACCTCACTCTAATTTTCTCAAAAGTTGTGGAATTAAGGTGAGAATTAGTGAGTTTAGGTGCTCACCTTTAGAACTGCTTTTTATAGGAATTATAGAAACATTTAATAAATGACCAAGACGTTTTTCTACCCTGAAAGCAAAAGGTGTGCTTAAATTACTGCGGGTGGCGTTAATTAAATGGCATGGGTCAAAAATATAGAACATATTTTCACCTCCTACCTGAAACTCTGTATTTTCGGGTGTAATTTCTAGACATTTAGTCAAATAAATAAAGTTCGAGCCCATGTCATTTGCTATGCCTTCCACTTTTAAATATATATATGTACTTTAAATTTAAAATACAATCTTCTAAAATAGTACGAAGTTTATCACCCATCGATACAAAGGATGCAGTGTTTATCCTTATCAGTCATTGTCTTCATTTTGATTTCAAGGGCCTTATATACTGATTTATTATGTAGTCCTGGTTGACATTGCAGCTCTTCAGCATATATTTGGTGAAAGGTGAGGAGGTAGAGCACAATTATCTTTTCTTATGTTGATTGGTTGAATATCATCAAAATTCACCCATTTTGTTTCTCCACCTTTTGAAATACTAGGACCTGAAAGTGATAATAATAATGAAGGTATTGTTGATACAGTATTAACAACAAGCATAAGGCTATTTAATTGCAGTCAAACAATATCATGTTAGTACCAATAAAATGTCTGACAAATATCAATTAGTACAACTCAGATAAAAACTGGAACTATTTATGTGACCAGTAGATACTTTCTATTGGGTACATAACTCATAAAACCGGTAGTGTTTTTAGTACATGTTGTTTATTGAATTATTGTGATTATAGGATGAGGTGAAATATCTGACTTTTGAGTACCTATCAGGGTAATTACTGTTTTATAACTCACTTGTAAATAATAAATCCAACCAATAAAATTTATCACTCATGGAATTCAACATGATGTTGCTAAATTCAGTCATAATGATTAGAAAAACGAAATAGCTGTAACAGTTTGTGCCATTAGAAACAATACTGATACTTTGATATTTTTATGTCAATGAACAATTGCTATAAAGATTTACTTGCAAGGATCTTGATTTTCTTTGGTGGTTCTTGAGATGAATCTTGACGTCCTAAATACCCACTGTAGATATTTACCAAATATTGTAAAACTTGCATCAAGTACGAAGTGCTTTCTTGCAGAGATTATCTTAGAAAAATACATTTCCTCAAAGAGAATTTCACATAGTCTATATGCCATCATATGTTTAACTGGTTTATCCAGTATATATCACTTCTAATAGAAGCTTCTGTCCAGACTTTGGCACTGAAAGAAAAATTTCATTAGATTGACTGTAATTTATAAAACTTAAAAAAAATTATTTTTAACACAAGCTTGGTCATTTTGCAATTTTTGATTACAATACAGGAGGGGTAGAGATTTTAAGCTTGTCATTATACCCAGAAAATTAAGCATTTATAATACATCAAGGCACATATTATTGCAGTTTTGGAATGCCAGCTAAGTTCTGCATGTGATGTCTTTTACAATTCGCAATCAAAATGTAAGTGGACTTGAATTAGACATCTACACATTTGGCAAAACTAGAGTACCTAGAGCAAAACCTCCAAACTTCAAGTGTGATGTAATTTTGTTATAAGTTTATCAATATAAACTCGTCTATGAACTTGCCGAGGTGGTCATTTGGGATATATTATATTTCATACCTAATTCCCTAACTTTGAATAGTGAAAAATCAAATTTTTTGGTCATATCAGAAAAGACAGAATGGAATCGGATACAAATAAATATGGGAAATATACCGTTAATCAAATCAGACAGCATTAAATATTTTGGATTGCATATAGATTCCAAGCTCAGTTGGGAACAGCACATTAACCACTTATGTAAAAAAATTACTCCTGCTGTTGGAGTTCTTGGCCGAGTTGCCAATTACCTCCCAATTTTTCACAGAGAAGCACTTTATCATTCACTAATTGGCTCACATCTTTCATATTTGACACTGATTTGGAGCAAAGCTGCTGAAATTAAATTAAAACCTTTAAAAGTTTTACAAAATCGAGCTATTAGAAAAATATTTAATCCTTTTCAGTATCCTACCCATCTATTATATCGACCAAATAGAATCTTGGATATTCAATCTCTGTCCACATATCAGTCATGTGTCTTTATCCATAATCATTCTCTACATAGAATCCATTCATCATTAGAACTTGTGTCATATAATGACATTCATAATTATAACACCCGCAATAATACCCACTTTATAACCTCAGCCATACGTACATCAACTGGTGCTAAAAGTATTCTCTCGGATGGCCTAAGACAGTACAATTACGCAGCAACTGAAAACATTGAGAAGTGATATCTTAATGAATTGCTGTGATTGATATTTCCTTAACATGATTGTGTGGTGTTTTTTTTTGGTTCTGTGATAATTGATGTATTATTGTTATTAATTACTTGTTTTTGTATTTTTTTTTCTCTAACTTTTCTCTTATGTAAGTAAATGTTCATTGTAAGACCCGCATAGCATATCAATGCTCTGGGTCTAGATATATTTTCTTTTTTTTTTAATAAATCATTGGAACCATGTTTTAGTTTTACAATAAAGGCATAAAGTTCAAAATTTTCCATTAGCTTTTCGTTGTATCCAAATAACAAAATAGTTCTTATTGAGACACCCTTTATATATGGATGCTATACTTGTGTACAACAAATATTATGTTTAATAAAATAAAACAAAAAAAAACAGAAATAAATTAAAAGTTAACAAAAATCTTACAAGAAAATATGTCTCTTAAGAGGTTGGGTTATCACATAAAAGAACTAAATAATGCTGATTTAGTTACGGTGTTTTAGAAACAGAATGAAATAGCAATTCTGCTAATTTATTTTTTGACGATAACCTGAATTTTTGTTTAGGAAGATACTAATTATTTTTTTGGAATTATTGGTTAAGGTAAGTTTTTTTGGGAACAAATAACTGTGGGGTGGGGGGGGGGTCAACCTACAATGATGTTTTTCTGTCTATTTTCAAAAATCCTTAATCCTTTGTTTGTAGTAAACTCCTTTTCATTGTCTTTTATACAATAGTAGCAGACATTGATAAACAGAAGCATAATCTCTCCAAAATATTTAATATTACCCAAATTTGTTGTTCCGAAGATTCGGGAAGATTTACTAGAAATTAGGGTATGATTCAAACTAGAATATTACAGCTGTGATTCAAACGCACTAAAGACACGTTATGCTAGAGAGAAACACACACAAAATATTTTGTGATTACACAAACCGAACCGCTCTTCTATTCTATTTTCTATTTTTCCTTTTCCGCGAAATAGAAATCGTTGGTTAGGTTCTCTTTTTAGGTTATTATGAAAAATCTCAGGCCTACTAAACATAAAACCCAGGCCTTACAACAAATAACTTGTACAAACTAATACAGGCCGGAATAATTTAATTCCTTTACAATAGAATTATTTTGCTGGAAATTGCCCAAAGATTCTTCATGTGAGAACAGCATAACAAATTTTATAGGAACATACTCTAAATAAGAAAGACCATTTTTTAAGCAAATATACGGGTGCATTATTATTCTACTTTAGAAAATTTTTGCTCAATGCAGAATGTGGAGATATATGTTGTTGGATTAAAAAAAACCTTGAAACTTAGAACAGTCTAGCAATACACATTACATGTACCTAACGTCTTTTGGAATTCAATTTATCACTTATAAATTGTACTTTTTCACCATTACTCCTGTATCAAAATGTATCTATTCTTCAAGAGCAATTACTAACAATAATTAATTTAAATTTCAATATAAAAAAAAACAACCATTATATTGCGGATTAGTGTTATTAGCTATGTACTTACCGGTCATAATCTTTAGAGGAAATTTGAAGAAAGATTTTCCATCTTCAGACCTAATTGAACAGGCACGATATGCATAAGAAATACCCGACATGATTATACACTTATTCAGTTTTAAAATTTTGAAATTACGACACAATTCAAAACTTAAACGCACTTATCAGAATTCGTAATTGACGCGCTACAACAAAAGTCAGTTTGACGGAAGGACTTCATATTTCGCGCATGCGCAGCAAAATTTGGTCCCCCAGCTGTCGCTACTCGTTGGTTTGTTATACTCTGGTATTACTGTTAACATTCACTCTATCTGGGTTTTAAATACACTTTAAATTTGAATACCCTATAATAATTTAAATTTTTGTGGTAACAGGTGTACTTTTAGACTTATCCAATAACATAGTCAGCATTTTCTTGCCCTATAATAACCATTTTAGCACAAGTATCTCCATGTTTGTTATTGTAAAGCATACGTTTATTTTGCACATTAAATTCTGGTCCATATTGCCGCTTAAATTGCTTCATGTACAAATCGTAACAGTATTTGTAACTCGGGCATTGATTACGGTCTTCTAGAGCTGTAATGTAATCATCATTGGGCATTTTCTTTTCCAGATCACAATGTTCTCGTTTACCATGCTATTTCTTTTTACGAATAACATATATCTTAACATACAATTTTGATGGACATTGACTGTTTCTGTTTTTTTTCTTTAATGAAGGAGTATATGTTTCTTTACATGTTGTAAAATGTTGACATATAAGTCTTTGTTTTAATTTTAGTATTAGTCCGTCCTCAATATCTGTACTTCTAATAACATAAGAAGACCCAGTAAGATCTTCAAACTCTAATAACTAGATTTTAAAGTCTTCTTTATTTGTTATATTAACAAAAAAATTAACTTGTATATTTGAAATATTATTGTCTCCTTCTATAATTTTTTTTTCAATAATTTTTGTTTGCCAATTTCCAGTTGGTAGGACGACCTGAAAAATGATAAAAACTATGCTACAAAATAAATAGAAACTATATGGAAAAATGTCTATGCTAAAATTTTTCAGATAACTATTGTAGTTGTAAATTATAACCAACATAATATGCAACCTTAAAAAAACTAACTATTGGTCTAGTAATTTAATAAGATTTCCACAAAATTATGCAGGCTCATTCCTAACAGAAAAATCTGATAAAGCATTAGCCGATTAGCCCTGAAATGAACAGGGATGTGAAGACCATAGATAAAACACTTACTGACAATGCAACAGCCGGTAGGTATATTAATTTTGTATACGTAAGAAAATTGAATTAAATTAAAAATCTATGACATTGTATTTACTACATTTTTGATATTGCCTGATCCTGATGGCGATGGAACTGGCTCCTATTCCATTATTGTTTTTGGTCGGTTGTTCTCTTATTTAGTTTTATTACTTATTGCTATTATCAGAGCTATTATCAAAGACTATTATTTTTTTTCGTGTACTGTGGCTATTATGAACTTGATTCCTTGATTGTAAACAAAATAGCTTAGGTTAGAAGTTTTTCCCGCATTTCCTCGCGTATCTAGCTCCGCCCATTAACTGTCACTTTCTGCATTCCTATTGGTTTAATTAAGGCCCATAAGAGGATCGTGGTATAGATGTACTTTGGCATTAAAATTACATTAAAACAATAATAGCATATTATTTGATGGGCGTATAATATGACTATTATACGAGCCACTTGCGGAGAGTGTTAAAATCATGTATTATGTGTATTATGGTTAATTATACGGGAGTTAAACACTATTTTATCTACAAACATCTTTAAACACACAATATACTTAAAAATAGATTTGGGATCCCCAGCTTTATCTTGATTTTCAAGTTTGCAATCAAAGTATAACTTTTCTTACAAGTAGGCTTAAAGTCTTTCGTTGAGCTTTCAGGGTCGTTTCACCACATATGTAACAGAAATTGTTCGGTTTATTGACATAGGATCGCAATGGCATCGTTTATGCGTAGTCAAAATAATAGTACTAAAACATTATTTAAAATGACAATTACCACGTGTAAATCTCACAGATCAAGAAATAACTAAATAGGTAACCAAATTGTTCCTCGCTGACTAGTGAATATTTGTACCGGCTCTGTAATTCATTCGGGTTCTTTCAGTCGCCCGAGTGCTCAGCAGACCACGTATTGTCCACGTTTTCTAGATTCGGGTACGTGACCAGACAATTTCACAACTAAAAGTTATTTAAATTACATTACTTTGGCAGAGAGGATTTTGGTGCAGAACAGTGATGATAATTTTAGTTTGTTAACAAAAATTTGCTATTACCAGAGACAAGGAAGAGACTGGTAACTGGCCCGTAAACTTAGCCACTGTTTTTATGTCTTTTTATTTCACGTAACTTCCTATACTTATTTCCTTGTCATGCATCTAGGCAAGTGAACGTAGGTGGATCAGTAATCGTTTTCTTCCTGTGGTTGCCAAGTTGCCTCCAGTTTCTGTATATATATTTTGATGCTCTTTCTGCCCATGCTTGATTAAGAAACAAAATATATTCCATGAATCAAAAATTTTCAATTTGACAACGCTGCACTAGAACGGTGACGCTTGCCGATGACGAGCCAGGTTTGGCATTATTGTAATGGCCGCTTTTTTTGGTTTTGTTGTTTACGTAAATTATTGACTTTTATTAGTGATTACAGTGTATATTAATTAATTTGTGCTTTTTAACAGACAATTTAAGATAATAGTGAAATGGATTGGTTGAACTGTGAATCTGTAACGTCTTTGCCCTTATATTATTTGCATTTGTCATTCAGATTAACTTATGCCACTTTCGATTGTTTTTACTTTCATTTCTTAAAGAAAGATTACCTAGAAATAATCGAAAGTAGCATTAGTGCAATTTAATTAAATTTCTGTCAAATCCACTCAATCAATAATTGAAAGCCTTTACAACTAATAATGATAATAAATATTTATGTTTATATTAGAATTAATAAATGGTAACGAATATTCACAGTGTACACTGTGGGCAAAATTAAATTGGAACCCTCTTTAATGCTTAATAACTTTTTTATTTTTAAAGGATTTTTCATCATTTTTGGATATGTTATGGCTTAAGGTATTGGGATTAAAAATAACTTTGCGAAGACGGGCTACTTCAGTGGCGTACATAAAAGGGAGTATTTTTCAAAACCAATGTATTTCAGGTCGTTGCAAAAATCGGCCAAATGAAATAAAGATGTAAAAATGGTCAAAAAGAATTGAAAGGGTTCGGAATATTGACCATTAAAAAACCAGATCAATACAAACAAAATTAAAATTGATACTTTAATTTTGATAAAACCATTGTTTTGTGGGCCAAGTTAAATTGGGTCCTTTTTTGATGCTCAATGACCTTTTATTTTCAAAGGATTTTTTATCATTTTTGGATATGTTATAGCCTAAGACATTCGGATTAAAAAGAACTTTGCAAAGATGGTCTACTTTAGTGGCGCACAGAAAAGGGAGTATTGTTTAAAACCAATGTATTACAGGTCATTGCATATATCGGCCAAATGAAGTAAAGATGTAGAAATAGTCAAAAAAATGTGAAAGGGTTAGGAATAATGACCATTAAAAACTAGGTCAATACAAACAAAAGTAAAAATTGATACTTTAATTTTGGAAAAACCATGTCTTGAGGGCCAAGTTAAATTGGATCTTTTTAATGCTTAATGACCTTATATTTTCAAAGGATTTTTTTATCATTTTTGGATATGTCGTGGCCTAAGATATTAGATTCAAAAAGAAATTTGTAATGCGGGTCTACTTCAGAGGCGTATATTAAAATTTAAAATATATTTTTTTTAATTTTAAAAATTTTAAATAGATTCAAAATTTCTGTACGCCAATGAAATAGACTCGCTTTGCAAAGCTCCCTTTGATTCTAATGTCTTAGGCCATAACATATCCAAAAATGATAAAAAAAATCCTTTGCAAATAAAAAGTCACTAAGCATTAAAAAAGGATCCAATTTAATTTGGCCCACGAGACATGACTTTACCAAAATTAGAGTATAAATTTTAATTTTGTTGGTAGTGACCTGGTTTTTTAATGGTCAATATTCCGAACCGTTTAAAATCTTTTTTGTCCATTTTTACATCTTAATTTTATTTGGCCGATTTTTGCAACGAGCTGAAATACATTGGTTTGGAAAAATACCTCCTTTCTGTACGCCAATGAAGTAGAGCCTCTTTGCAAAGTTCTTTTTAATCCCAATACCTTAGGCCATTACATATCCAAAGATGATAAGAAAGCCTTTGAAAATAAAAAAGTTATCAAGCATTAAAGAAGGTTCCAATTTAATTTTGCCCACAGTGTATTTGGCCATTCAATTTTACAATGTTTCCTTTAGTGATATTGATTCGTATTGTCTGTAAGAAAAATATGTATCAAAACTAAATAAATGACATTTTGAGTTATATGGGAGTATTTATTTAATTGCATCTCCAAATTTTGTAAAAATATAGAAAAAAAAGAAAAGATGGTTAATTTGAATTTGGCGGGCAAATGACAGTGTCCGCCTCGTGCGCCATCTGCGTTCACTTGCCCTGAAGACAGACAAAGAAGACTTGGCAGCTTTCTTTCTCTGTGATGGATTATTAACATTGAGTTGCGCGTCTCTTCCTTGTCTCTGTTATTACTTAATTTTTTTAGTCATAAATACCTACTGCCAGTTCTGTATATACATTTTTGACATGAATGTCTTTAAGAAAATTAAACCAATGCTTTTGGGATTTATGGAATATTCTCGACCAATAACGGAAGCTTGGGCATTGATTTCACTTAAATACGGTTTCAAGCCAAAAGCATTTAGATCAAATTTATATGATAAACGAAGCATTCCCTAAAAGAAAATTAATATTTGGGCGGATCTATGAGCACGTGATTTTTTAACTTCCATATTTGTTTGCAGAATATTGAATACCACCAGATTATCAAGAAGCCCATCGCTTTAGATATAATTCGACAGAAACTCAACTGGAATGCCGAAAATCATTACAAAAATATGGAGGAGTTAGTCAAAGATGTGCGACTTATGTTTAAAAATGCATATACTTTTAACCCTGTAAGTAGTAACCACCAAAATTAATATACTTTTACTTGCTTTGGCAAATTTATTACTTTAGATCATAAATAAGTCAGGTAATTAGGAAAAATATGGATTATGAACTTGTTTTTCTTATATCAATGATAGATTGCGTGTTAATGCAGGAATGTCACTCTGCATAAAGTCTGATAAGTTGCGATAAACAGCCATAAAATTAACATTTATCATAAAATGCATAATAGTTTAAGCATTTTTTTTAACTAAATAAAGACCTATATTTTTCTTAGTCAATTCTAGATATTTTTTAAAGATGATCATATAATATAGTTCCAAACAGTCAGTGTGGGTTTAGGAAAAAGTATATTACCACAGTAGCTTTGGCCAATGTTACGGATGACATTTTTCGTGCTTATGATAATCAAATGATCATTTGGTTATACTATTAGATTTTTGAACAGCATTTGATACAATTAATCACTAGCGGCTCTTAACCAAACTTAAGTTTTACGGTTTCGACTCTAATTCACACGCCCTTATTGAGTCCTATTTTTTCAATAGGTTATCAAAAATTAATTCTGTTAATAAATATCCAAACCAGGTAAGGATACTTTCAGGCGTTCCACGAGGATCAATTTTGGGTCCATTATTATTTGTTATATACACGTCTATATTCTTAGATCATTGCAACATTGTCAATACATGCGTTTGCAGATGACACCCATGTATATCTGCTTTGATGCCGATTATTCTGCTGAAGCAGAAAACTTTATTAATCGAGACCTACTAAACCTTTCTGGGTAATAATTTAAAACTTAACCCTGCAAAATCTTATCTAATGATATTCGGCAACAAAGACAAATTCATTTCACTTAAAAATAATCTGAATATTTCTATTGACTGTGTTGAATTGACATTTGTTGAATCTGCTAAAATTCTGGGGGTAATTTTGGATAACCAGCTTAGATTCAGAGAACACGTGAAGAAAATTATTCAGAAGTCATATGTTACCTTAAAGATGCTTTTCAGTAACAGACATGTTTTGAATATAAATTTAGAAAATAAATTATGTGACTCTCTTGTATTGTCGAATTTTAATTACTCTGATTCTATATACAGCTTTTGTTTGGATAATGACTGTAAATACCGCATACAAAGGATGCAAAATGCCTGTGTACGTCTAATATATGGAATGATGAAATTCGATCACATTTCCTACTTGTACAAAGTAGTTAATTGGCTGAGAATGGATTATCGTAGAATTCTCCATTTTTTTACTTTTTGTGTGAAAGTTATTAATGAGGCTGATTCGCCCCCTTCTCTTAAGGAGCGAGTTGTTTTTCGTCGTGACGTTCATGACCTGAACGTCCGGTTCTCGCATAGACTGACCTGCTCGCGTCATCGGAGTGCCATGTTTCAGCGTTTTTTTACTTATAGTAAGTCTAATTTGAGACAAGACATTCCTAAATAATACAAATGTAAACATTAAGCTACAGAACATTAATAACATTCAATCATTTAAGATTTTATTAAAAAAAATCCTTTTTAACTTACAGTATAATGGTGTAACCTTTCCTTTCTAGTTGACTTTAAGATTGGTACTTATTTATTAGTTTGAACCAGTGTAGTTTATTGGTAGGTTTTTGCTTTCTGCTATTTTCTTTTGTTTATTTTAATTCTTAATTGTAGTTAGTATCCTTCTTTTTTGAAATATTGACATGAATTAATCTACATGAACTAATCTACTAATTTGCCCCTATTTAATTTAATTTACTATATAATTATATGTGCATTTGTGGTTCAGTAGAGTAGCTACTAAAACTAGACTGCGCGACTGGAGTGTGCTTTAACTTGTTTCGTGTATTATTTATTTCTGTAATATGTCATGTATTATATTCAAATTCAAATAATTTATTTCTTCAATTAAAAAGTACAAACAATAATAGAAGAAAAGGTCGGCATAATATAATATAATTGATTAGATTAATCGAATACCTACTTACCTGTATGAAGATTAATCGTAATTTTCCGAGCTTGTCTTCCGATATGATTACATTGTAGTTTCTGAATAACCATACCCATCGTTACCTTTTTAAAGCATAAATTTTTTTTATCTTCAACCCGAGCCTGCTATCGCACCTCGATGCTTACTCATTCTGTTTTAGAGCAAAATTGCCCGCCTAATGGGCATGTGGTTGGGAGGGTTGTAATCATATCGGAAGACAAGCTCGGAAAATTACGATTAATCTTCATACAGGTAAGTAGGTATTCGATTAATCTATCAATTTTCCATCGCTTGTCCTCCGATATGATTACATTGTAGCTGTTTAAAGCTAGATGGTGCAATTTTGCATTATTCTACCTCCAATCCTGAGAATACCACAAAAAACACAATCAAGGCAGTAAAGTCGTTCAATTCAACTCTTTTTTAAGTATGAAAAAAAAAATCAATGAAAATACTGTCCTATAGGCAACGGAATACTTAAAAGGCTACCTATGAGGGCTAAGATATACTCAAATTTAAAATTGTATTGGCAAATATGTCAGTGGGCGTACCTAGAGATCAAGTATAGAATCTGAAGAAGTGTCAGATTTATAGGACTCTACCCTGCTATATTCTTAATGACATTTATGTTTACGTCAAACTTAAAGGCTGCTCACGTGCTGGCGTGTCGCATACTATATCCGGTAAAGACGTTAACGTTCATACCATACCACTGTTTTTAAAAATTAAGTTGATCCACCTACTCAAGGTTGGAGTTATTGCGTGGTGATGTGGTTTTTTGAGAGTTAAGAATAGGGATGTATAATTGGAATGAAGGTGCACGGTGACTTTAATGTACGGTTTTATAGAATTTGCGACACATAATAGGTAATTCTGGTTTTTGAAAATACGGAAAATAGGCTGGTTTTTATAGGGAGCTGAGGTTTAAATTTTTTCCGAAATCTTCAATTTTGACTGTAGAGTCTCTATTATTGTCGATCGTAATTTTGCTTAATGTTTGGATCCGATGTGCTGAACTTTGTGCCATAAGTGTTACCGTTTTCTTTGTTAGTTTATCAGGTGATAGAGATTGTAAAGGGTAAAGTGTTGATAAATATAGTAATACAGGTTCAACGTTCCATGTAAAATCGTATTTAGGTTTAGGGGGCTTTAACTTGTAGCTTCCCTTCAAAAATCTATTTATTATATATTAATCCGTATTAGGCGGTGAAACATAAAGTTATCTATAGGTACTTATCAAGACCTAAGAAGCTCCTTTGTTTACTTTGCGCACTAAAAAGGCCAGATAAATGTTTAAAATATAAGTAAAGACATCGAAATTGTGCTGTTACAGAAATTATAATACCTACTTATTAACACAAGCGTTGTATGTTAAATATTAATTAACAATTTGTTTTAACAAAAAATATTTATAGGTACGCCTATGTTATTTCTATTAAGTTAGCAGCGGTTTAGACAGTAGGATAACGTTGACAGTGTTGTTGGTAGATATATTTTATATATCGTTGCATTATTATAAATACATAAAGTAAAAATACTAAAAGCTGGTGTTTTATCAACACAAAAACAAGTAAACCAATTTTAAAATCACAACATTGTACTGTTTCCAAGTTCCTTCTGAGATGGATGCAAACTTTATTGGGATGGCGTGACCGGAAATGCTTCTTTGAAGAAATGCTTCTTAGACAGTGTCCTTGCCACCAGGAAAATTTTCCTGTATAAGAGATGAGAGTCTCTATAGAGAGCAACCAATTTTTACTCCATTTAAAAGTCAATGGTTTCCCAACTAATAAACTAAGAAACAAGGTATACCAGGGTTGTAATAGCCACACATGTACTACCAATATTCCGGTGGCTTCATCCTGTATAGATTTATCTAAAGTATTAAATATCATAGAAAACAAGGGAAAAGCGTAAAAATACTCATCATGCCAAGAAATTGTAAATGCATCGACTGCTGTGGAGGTTGGATCCGGAAACCAGGAAATATATTTATTGCATTTTGCATTATAATAAGTTGCAAATAAATCTAACCGCTTATTATTTTCTGATATATCTGCTTGTTTAGTTCGCATTCTGCTTCAACGGAAGTTTGTCTTGATGCCTTATCGGCTTCCTTTTTTCTTTTGAAGCGATATAAGATGAAAATACTGTTATACGTTTTGTTCACATCAGCCTCAAATTTTAAAGGTTATATTGGTTAGGTTTCGATATTTTACGCTTCCCCACGATTAATGCAGGATATTGCCGTCTTATTATCGATTCTAAGTAAGACTCCAATATTTTCATTTGATTTAGTAAATGATTGTAAGCCATGACAAGCAACTTTAATTTCGAGCCATGACAAGCAGCTTTAATTTCAAGGTAATTAATATGCTTAGACTTGTTGGCTTCTTCCCAAAACTCGCGACCTTTTTGGCCGTTACAATAGCCTGTAGGAGACGCAGACGTATAAGAAAAAAAAAACAAAATTCCAATGAAAACGTACTAGGCTTCATATTTACAGTATATTCTAGATTGTCTATCCACCAGCTAATAATTTGCTTTGTATCTTTTGAAATTAATATTCTGTCATTGTACGACTTTCCTATTAAGGCTTTAAATTTTGCGCGCCCTTGTCTTTTGATACGATGACGACTCCGAGGAACGGCAGGAGTCGCTGCTACCAAAACACCAATAATTTTTGCAAAATCTCGAATTGTAGTACCTGTCTTGTTAACATATCTTTTAAATTGCTTCTTTTATTAAATTCATTTTCTTAAGAGGTAAAGAAACGGTCGAGGACACGGTCCTCTGAATTAAGTTTTAAGTATCCTAGGTAAGTTATTTTTATGATGGTATTAACTGACTTTTTCTGTATTTATAATAAATCTTAAATCATTTAGGAGCATTATGCACATTCCATAACAGTAAAGTGCATCAGCCAAGCATGACAAATGGTTGGTGTTAGCTAACTGCTCCTACAGCTGTTGGCCCATGCCCCAATTGGTGTTGTAGGAACTTTTGCAAATAATTTAATTTGCACAAAATAATGTGCGGGAGATATTTAGTCAAATAACTAACACCCTGTAAAGTATACAGCTGTTTTGCAGACAATAGTGTTTAGGAGATAATTTAGTCAAAATAATTTACACCCTGTAAAATATGCAGATATTTTGCAGACAATAAGGAGCCCATGATTGCAATCTTAATTAAATAGGTCCACGACCATATTAAAATATATACTATTGGTTCACAGCCTTTTAGTCGCTCAAGTGATGATAGAATTTACTGAATAGCCCACGGCTATCCCTCAGAAAATATGGCCCACGGCCTTAATGCCAAATATGTTTTGCCATAACACCCTGTAAGGTATGCAGCTATGTTGCAGACAATAGTCTGCGGGTAATATTTTAGTCAAAACAGCTAACAGTCTGTAAAGTATACAGCTATTTTTCAGACAATAGTCTGCGGGTGATATTTTAATCAAAACAACTAACACCCTCTAAAATATACAGCTATTTTGCAGACAATAAGGTGTCAGTCCATGACAGCAATTTTAATTAAATAGGTCCACGACCATATTAGAAATATATACTGTTTTTTGTCCCTATTGGAATTGATTATTGCTGCATAAACAGGGGAAATATTATTCACACAAGTGTATCTGATTATCATTTGGCGGTGACAAGTTTGGAGTTGGCATAATAAACGATCACTTCTTAGTAAGTCAATAGCCAACTTTTAGTGGAGAAGTCGAATAGGTAGGTCCTCGACCCTAGGCTTAATCAATTAATAATTTATAATAAAAATAATATTAAGAATATTTTTTATTGCGAAGCCCTCGGCCTAGACCTATCCTTTTTCTATGCCCTCGGCAAGAATTTTTCGATTGAGTGCTATTTGTATGCAAATTATAAGGCCCTCGGCCTATGCACTATCTAACTCAATCTAACTAACTCTTTGTAGGGAAGTCGAATAGTTAGGTCCTCGACCCTAAGCTTAATCAATTAAT
>MU183266.1:58637-114653 GCA_016904865.1 Pissodes strobi | reverse complement strand
AATATTAAGAATGTTTTGTATTGCGAAGCCCTCGGCCTAAACATATTATTTTTCTATGCCCTCGGCAAGAATTTGTCGATTGAGTGCTATTTATATGCGAATTATAAGGCCCTCGGTCTATGCACTATCTAACTCAATCTAACCAACTCTTTGTGGGGAAGTCGAATAGTTAGGTCCTCGACCATGGGCTTAACCAATTAATAATTTATAATAAGAATAATAATAAGAATTTTTTGTATTACGAAGCCCTCGGCTTGGACGTATTCTTTTGCTATGCCCACGTCAAGACGAATTTTTTGATCGAGTGCTATTCGTACGCAAATATTACAAGGCCTTCTTCTATGTACCTTATTCTCTATTTCTCTCGGTTGAGCAACGTATTGTGCCTTACTGAAAACCTGCATGAATATGAATTTAATAAGCCCTCGGCTTATATGCAAGGTTTTTTAATTATTCTAATTATTTAAAATAGTCTAGTTGTAATTAGTGAGCTTAGCATAAACCTCAATACAACTTATCAACTGTACATTGTATCATTGTACGCAGATATTTGTTCATATATATTAGGCCCCGGCCTAGTCCTATATAGACAATTTATTAACACTTACTCGAGGAACTGGACAATATATTTTCCATTCTTTTCGACATTTTATTTCACAAACACAAACACAGCACGTTTTTTCAACGTATTCGATGAATACGGAAAACAGAATGGGTAAGCATCGAGGTGCGATAGCAGGCTCGGGTTGGAGATAAAAAAATTTATGCTTTAAAAACGTATCGATGGGTATGGTGATTCAGAAACTACAATGTAATCATATCGGAGGACAAGCGATGGAAAATAAAAAGTAAAGTTTCAGCAACAACTTAAAAGTATCACAGTACACAGTGACTGTTAAAATCTTTAGACTTTTAGAGGCTTCTCGACAATTTAAACCAGCCGCCAAACGGACTGCATACTTCTGCAAAACGAAAACTCTATTGACGCTAGCACACGTTCCCCAATTTAATATCCCGTACTTAATCCTGGAATGAATATTCGCATGGTAAAGAGTTAAAAGTACTTCCCTACCACAATGCATTGACATAAATTTGAGCGTAAAACAACTGCTACGTATTTTTGAGCAAAGCAGCTCGATTTGAGAAGACCATCTTAAATTACTATCGAAAATAACTCCCAATAGCTTGGTTTCATTAGCGAGCTTAACATGACTATCGGACTTCTCAAATAATTCAAGATCCATGTCACTGGATTTTAGCGAAAGTGCACCATCGATGTTTTCCTCCTATTTAGGTTAAGTTTATTTTTTTACGACCATAAAAGTATTCGTGCATACACATTTTCAGCAAGTGATTTTAGAAGTGCATATTTTTGTTTACCAACAAAACATTAGTATCGTCCGCATACGAAATTACAACGACATTCTCAGCTGTACTCATAATTTATTATTATTATTATTATTATTATTATTATTATTACAACAGAACAGTTAGGGCTTTTAAGGTATGCATAATTACTCCCGTTCTCATTGCACTTTATCTAAAACGTCCCCCAAGGCAAGGTTCTCCCAACCATATCAACACTACCACGGCAGAGTTAAGTTTCACCACCGTGGTATTCGTAAAACCCTCAAAGAGCTAGAACACGAAAGGCATCATCAGGAGATGGAATACCTGCCATCGTGTTAATGAACTGCGCCAACGAACTAGCACCCATTTTTTCCAGACTTTCTTTCCATCTTCTTGGAAAGTCGGTTGAGTGCAACCTGTTCCCAGAAAAGGCAAGAAAACCACGCCCTCAAACTATCGCCCTATTGCCTTGCTTCCTATATTGTCCAAAGTCATGGAACGGGTAGTGAATCAGAAACTACTCAAGTACCTCGAGACCAACAGAATGATTAGCGATAACCAATACGGTTTTCGCAAAGAGAGATCGACATATTGACCTATGTCACTTATATATGGAGTAGAGCAATAATTGAGAACTACGGAGAATCTCGAGCGATTGCGTTGGATATTTCGAAGGCATTCGACAGAGTTTGGCATGACGGATTGCTCAGCAGCTGTCTTGCCACTAACCCATACAATACACTGACGCTAATGACAGTTGTCGCGGATGAAGGGGTTCATATTCATTGGGGATGAACGCAGTGGCAACGCGTGAGATGTTCAAGTGTGTGTTCTGCATTAAGAATATACAAGAAAAAATCATTAACTTACTACAATATTTATTTGTGGTGTTGGTCGACCGAGTTCTTTAATTTTAATTTTGCCTTCGTACGCCAAGGAGCTAAAACTATATGTTTCTCAATACTCGATTGAATTCATATTGATACGACAATAGAATGACACGATATAACAATACACGGCCGCGCACGTGATTCGAAATAAACAAAGCAACTGTTGTGTGCTGCCGCCATGCAGCCGCAAATCGTCCATAGATCGCTGTATTGAGTTCCGTGCATCGATTCAGCCCTAATAATGACGAAGACTCTTTGCTCCTAAAAGAGGGTGCGTACAAAGTTACATAAACATTTTTAATATCAGACAACAAAATTGAAATGTGATTTTGAGAATTTCATTCACCCGCAAAAATTTATATTTTAACAATTAAAATTACTATTTTGGTAGGTGTCACCATAGTTATTTGATTGTTAAAAAAAATTATCGCGATAATTTTTCTGTCAGTCATATTCAATGAAATAAAGAAATAAGCATTCATTTAGTTCAGCTTATTTCAGAGAAATAAATCTATAAAACAATACAAATTATTTATTATTCAACACAGTTGTTATAATTAATAACAATGGGATTTCTATTTGATGTCGAGGGTTGATGGGGCGCCTCCATTTGTCCTTCGATGGAGGTTCCGGCTTCCCTCATTGTACTCACAAGTGTATTGTGAAACTCTGAGTTTAATTGCAGATAAGGTTTGATTGAGCTTATATTCGAATGACCTGTCATTTTCACTATTCTTGAAGCATCCAACTCCCTTTTGTGATAAATGGCTAACTACTGCTCTTCTATGCGAATGATTGGTGTACTTAACTTTACTCTCTGATGTTATTCCTGCCTTTTCAGCCGATTTTGCTGTCCATTTAGAAATTTCGTTTCGTCCAATCGGCGAATTTTTGAACCATATACCGTTTTCTTGCCATTGAGGATTTGATGTGAAAAAGAATCTATTCGTTTTAATGTTAGGTCCTCGCTTAGAAACAAGTTTTTTAAAAAGTCTTAGAGGGCAGGTTTACTTTATTTTGAATCAACCCCTTACTGTCTGTTAAATGTCGAGCTCCACCTTGGGCTGTTTTCGAAAAAAATTGGGTTATATTCAAGTCGACCCAAACCATCCTCCTTAAAAAAATCTAATAATCAGTTTGCAGCTTCACCGCCACGCCAAACAAGCTCATAAGAAACAACATGGAAAAACTTCTTCTGCAGCCGGTGTGTTTTCATCCGATAATTTGACCATTTTCAAAAACTGCTCCTAATTAAAGGCTACCACGCTGGTTGATCTTTTTTCGGCCTTTTTTTGTAACATTTTTCTGGTAGCATTTCGAGCATCTCTTGCAGGTTTGAAGGAAAGGTAATTATTTAGAAAACGGGTTTTCGCTATTATAAGAGATTTTTGAAAAATTCCTTTTTAACGTGTTTATATAGGTGAAATATAACAATAATCCGCCACCGCAGCTTAGTAAAATTGTTTCTATAATTTGTTATTAACAAATAGATACTCACGGGACCGGGCGACGAATAGGGGTGCTAGGCGGGGACACTACAATACGCATCCAAAGAAAAATAAACACTGACACTGTTTCTGAGAAAGTTTCTCACATCACGCACGGTATTGTGTATATCAGTATATACATAAAAATATTAAATGCGGTACACAAATATGAATAATTATTGTTCATGTCATAATAATGTCACGTTACAAATAAAAAACTGTCAGGAAATGACACAACCCTGCTAACGGCTAACATCAGCCCAAATGTTAATAATGTTGCCAAATTGCTTTGTCAATTTTGAAATCGTTTCCGTTGGTGATTGGACAATGGTAAAAAATAAATGATAAATGTAATAAAAACAGCAGCGCGGTGTTATCGTTCTAATATTTCACTTCACGAATGGGCCTCCGCTTGCTTCGCTCGCTCCAAGGCGCAAGCAACCAAAACTAACCCAAACGAACCAAAGTAATCCCAAACAAACCAAAACTAACCCAAACGAACCCAAACAAACCAAAACTAACCCAAACTAACCAAAATAAAGATGCACCGCAGCTTAGTAAAATTGTTTCTATAATTTGTTATTAACAAATAGATACTCACGGGACCGGGCGACGAATGGGGTGCTAGGCGGGGACACTACAGTATGCATCCAAGGAAAAATAGACACTGACACTGTTTCTGAGAAAGTTTCTCACATCACGCACTGTATTGTGTATATCCGTATATACATAAAAATATTAAATGCGGTACACAAATATGAATAATTATTGTTTCCGTCATAATAATGTCACGTTACAAATAAAAAACTGTCAGTAAATGACACAACCCTGGTAACGGCTAACATCAGCCCAAATGTTAATAATGTTGCCAAATTGCTTTGTCAATTTTGAAATCGTTTCCGTTGGTGATTGGACAATGGCAAAAAATAAATGATAAAAGTAATAAAAACAGCAGCGCGGTGTTATCGTTCTAATATTTCACTTCACGAATGGGCCTCCGCTCGCTTCGCTCGCTCCAAGGCGCAAGCAACCAAAACTAACCCAAACGAACCAAAGTAATCCCAAACGAACCAAAACTAACCCATACTAACCAAAACTAACCCAAACAAACTAAAACTAACGCAAACAAACCAAAACTAACTCAACTAACCCAAACTAACCAAAATAAAGAGGCAATTCCGACCTAAGTAAAACCAACCAAAACTAACCCAAACTAACCAAATAACCGAACTAAGTAAAACCAACCAAAATTAACCCAAACTAACTAAAACTAACCAAAACTAACCCAAACTAACCAAAGTAAAGAGGCAAGCGCGCTACGCGCGTTTGTTATTTCACTATTCCAAACTAAGCAAAACCAACAAAAACTAACCCTTGCTAACCAAAACAAAACCAAACTAACCAAAACTAACCGAAACCAATCCAAACCCTAGTTAACTAAAGTAGAGAGACGAGACAAGCGCGCTACGCGATCTTGTCTGTAGTATCCCAGCTTAAGCAAAAAAAATCGAAACCAACTATAACTAATTTTGGTTAGTTTGGGCAAAGTTTACAGAATTAAAAATATAAGTTGGTACACTAAGCGCCAATTCAATGAAATCGTCATATCAAAGGCGAGCCGAGGACGCAACGCGACGGTTAAAAAAATGTAGGGGGTATTGAGGCAATAAGAGCCGAGTTTGACGCGATTTACTTTGGTCAAAGCGCTATTGGGAACATAGAGTAAAATTTCCCGCTTAGTAAGTAATAAATGGAGGAATTTAAATAATGAAATATGTTTTCATTAAAATTTTGAAAAATATATTTTGTCAAGTCACAAAAAAGATGAAAAGGTAAAGCCCTTATTCAGCATATTTTAAAAAAAAGTACGGTAAATCCGATTGCACATTTAAATAAAATTTGTAAAATATATTATTTTTTACTTCAAGAATGAAATTTAATACCCCGTGCAAAATTTTTTATTTTAATTTATTTTGGGGATGAACTACATCATAGTTTTGCAAAACTTTACAAATTATTTTGGAAAAAGTTTTGCAAAAGTAATTGTCTACATTTTAGCAATTTTTATATTTCGTTAATTTTACCACAATAACTAATTAGCACAAAATTTAAAGTAATAGACTTTTAGATAAACCTATATTTGCACCCATCTTACATTATTTTGCAAATGCACAAAATCTGATTAAAAGTTACCTTTTTTAGTTGGTAACACGGTTGATGGAACAGCATATGAATGTATACAGCTCCTAGAAGAATTTGCAAAACTGTTTTCATTAAAATGCAAACCACACATTCTAATACGGCTATGACATTACATTGGTGTATTATTCGCATATTAGTGGGATCCTATAAATTCTAAGGCACTTTTCCAGGCTCGACACCTGCAAATTTTTTTTTTATTACATACTCTATTGTACTCACTATAAATCGATATTAATATTGAACATTGATGGGAAGTAGGACAAATTTAACTTGTAAGATTTGACCCAAACATACAAGTGAAGTTAAATAAAAGCTTATTATAAACTAATACATACCTACCCTTTTGGGCACCTAAAGAGCGATATATTGTCTGCCATTCGTTTTTCACAATCAACTACTGAACAAATATTTCGATTTTCGACTAGAAATTTTACTCAGAAATCCACCAAAAACACGCTATTTTTTGAAATCTCACCCTATACGCCGGACCGTAAACAAATTTAAAATAAACTTAAATCATCCAGCTCTCCACTGTAGACTGGCACCAGTGTACCGGGCAGGCGGGAAGTGACGGAGTGGAATTTGACGATGGCGCGGAGCGAATCAACTTATATTTTTAATTCTGTAAACTTTGGTTTGGGTTAATTTCGGTTAGTTTTGGTTAGTATGGGTTAGCTTTGGTTGGTTTTGCTTAGTTTGTCTTTACTTTGGTTAGTTTGGGTTAGTTTTGGTTAGTATGGGTTAGTTTTGGTTGGTTCTGCTTAGTTGGGGATAGTGAAGAGACAAGCGCGCGTAACGCGCTTGCCGCTTTATTTTGGGTTAGTTTTGGTTGGTTTTACTTAGGTCGGGATACGCGAGCTTGCCTTTTTACTTTTGTTAGTTTTGGTTAGTTTTATTTAGTTTGGGTTAGTTTTGGTTGGTTTTACTTAGTTGGTTTGTTTGTTTACTTGGTTGGTTTCTACTTTTGTTAGTTTTGGTTAGTTTGGGTTAGTGTTGGTTGGTTCTGCTTAGTTGGGGATACGAGCGCTTGCCTTTTTAGTTTGGGTTAGTTTTGGTTAGTTTGGGTTAGTTTTATTTAGTTTGGGTTAGTTTTGGTTAGTTTGGGTTAGTTTTGTTTAGTTTGGGTTAGTTTTGGTTGGTTTTACTTAGTTCGGGATAGTGAAGAGAAGCGCGCGTAGCACATAATCCGGGGCGTTAGGCCCGTCGAAGATCCTCCTTCTTCGAAAAAAGGCGCGTAGGAGTTTCGTACCATCTCAAAATTTTCTAACAAAAAAAAATTAAAATTTCAACGTTTTAACCGAAAATTTTTTGTTGAAGAAGGAGGATCTTCGATGGGCCTAACGCCCCGGATTATGTGAACACGTACCGACAAGTTTCGACCGTCTGCAATCGGGATATCAGCTTATTTCGAAGTTTACCTGCTACACATTTGGTATAGTCTGTAAACCGAGCGTTGATCGTTACGTCATAAATCCTGACGTCAGATCAGTTTTGAAGCATGTCCTGAATTGATTCACAAGAGTCTTGGGAGGAGCATAACTTACGCTTCGCGCATGATCCATTTCGTGTCGGAAAATAGACGGCTATTGTCGATATCGAATGTGAGGTTAGATAGGACGCTGAATTCAAAACCAAAACAATAACAAACATGTCATGCTCATGAACTCGCGATTGATAGATTTAATTTAAAGAAACTAACCGATAAACATGTCTTTTTTCACTCTGGTAAGATAATATTTGGATCTCCAATATGAATATTTTAATTTTATGCAATCTACTTTGTTTTAGGTGAAGAAAAAAGTCTTGTGAGGTTTGCAATAGGAATTTAAATTAACAACACAATACAAACAGAAATATTCTAGTGTTCTAGTAAAATTCCAGCAGAAATTCTGAGATATACAGGGGTCTTGTTATCTTGTGTGAATGAAAACATCTAAAACCTGCGAAATTTCGAATAATAAGTGGAAACTTTGCTATGAGAAAAGTTATGTAATTATGCATGTGATATGTGGTTAATTGAAGAAACATTCAATTCAATTCAAAAGCAATGTACTGTGAAACAAACTCGGCCGTGAGAATAGTGTATAAAAAATCACAAAGACATTTTTAATATCAGATATGCAACTGAAACGTGATTTGGACCTTTTCTTTACCAATTAATTTTTATTTGTCATACGATTGTGTTGTGAACTTGTAAGCATCTGTAAAGAGATATTTACCATTGCAGTAAACTTTGGGATACATTTAAATTTGACTGTAAATGCAATTTTATCCTTCGGTTAGCTACGGTTTTTGTTGTCTTATCATTTAATTAATCATTTCACATTATAGCAGTGTTCTGTAGTTAATAAAATTGAAAGACCTCAAATATGTAGCTTTTCTTTAGTTTTATATATGTAGGTAAGTAAGTTTTGTTCATTTGTGTTTTGCAATAGTTCAAACGCTTAGATTCGTAAAAGTTTATTTCATTTTTGTACAAGTTTTGCTTATTATGTAGCTGTAAATATCACCATTACGGCCTTAGTTCAAACTTTTAATAATATTTATGCTATTTTTAACATAGGACATCTCGTAGAAAATATATTAAATGGGTGACAGTATAGCATAATATTGTATTTGAGTCTGTTGTACTTCAGTTATAACCAAAACTAACTAAAGTAACTTAAACAAAGTAGAGTAGATTGATACCATAAAATAAAACTCAAGGATGAAAGAAAACGAAAAGAATGCTAATTTATTTCCAAAGAATGCCCAAATGTTTATGAAATGGAAATCAAAACATTTTATATAACTTAAAGTGTGCTATAACATGATTCATATACAACAACAGTAAAGGTTTGGCATATATGTGTCAACTTTAACAATTTAAAATCATATTTTTCTTTATACAAACACAAATGACAGACAAGACAAAAGATAATAAAACTATAATTCAACTCATCATAAAAAACAATAATTCATGCATTATAAAAAAAAAACCATATCCCACAATCCATGGAAAGAGATGTTGTAATTTAAGGGTCATAGTATCTTCTGTGCTTATGAGCACACTGTTTCCTGCTCATCGCTAAAATAATACACATCATCATCATCTGAGTGACAAGAATTGAGATCGATAATGACCGGTAATATATCCGAAGCATCTCTCCTTTTTCCAGTCCTCGTTAATTGTATTATAGCATTTATGTGATGAACATAATTTCTCCATTTTTTTAGTGTAATCTAAAACATATTCTCTTATAAAATAGCAGTATCTAAAAGTTGGACTAGATTCTTACCTTTTGAAGTGCTTCATTCCACAAATTTAAAACAGTTTTGCTTGTGACAGGATGTATCGAACTGATACATCCGCTTGTGACAGGATGTATCGAACTGATACAAGCCTCGTAGTAAAGCTTACGTTCTGACCATACCATCTCAATAAGATTATATTAGCAGATCAGTGGATATCTGCACTATGTCAATATTCATCAGATTCGTTTGCAATGAACGCAGTGTGAGATGTTCGCCTACAATAAAACCGAAATAATTAATAAATTATTTAAAATAATGAAAAATTAAATGCAGATTACCTTTCTCATACATAGCATACATGCTCTCCTTATAATATGGCCATGAAGTTTGTGAAGAGGCTCTCCATGAGAGGAAATAATAGCAACATTTGTCTTGGTTTTAAAGTCAACAAGTTTCTAGACTGCCTTTCAATGCATTCTTTACCCAGTGGCTGACGATATTCCTAAAGAACTCATCAAAAACTCTCTACAACAAATAATCCTACTCTTTATATATTGTTGAAACTGCACTTTTGTATCAACTTACATTAGGTATATACTGCACTCACGGGTAAAAGCGTTTTTCCTGCTGCTTTTTCGCGATTAAAATAGGTAGTCTATTAGTTTTAAAATGAGGACTTGCTCATTTTCAGTGTACCGATGTCCAGGCATTTTCAACTGCGATAAAAATAACAAATAAAAAAATACGTTGGACGAACTTCAAATAAAATAAATAAATATATATTTGACACTGACAGATGAGGAATTTCATTAATTTCATCTGATATCCTAGCATGCGCAGCTAAACGTACGTCCGTGACGTCAAATTTCTGTCACCCCCGTTTAACGGTGGTGTGAGAGAGAAAGACAAGGTATGACGTAACGATCAACGCTCGGTTTACAAACTATAAACCTAAGATTGTCGTATCACAGTGTAGGCAAGGTCCGAAATATCGAATAACTTCGTACTCTACCTAAAGTGGCCCGACAATGCGGAATTTGCCTAGGCAAACCTAGGTATGACTGCATAACGTACTTTGCCGGTAACATATATACCATTCACAGGTAAAAGCAGTTTCAGAGTGGTTAAAATAGTCAAATTTAAAATGAGAACTTATATATCGTCGAGCCATTTTCAAACTTTGATAACAAAAAGAAACCATAACTAAACCATAGAAATACACTTCGACTTGACAGATGAGGATGACACAATAAAATATTAGATACGCAGCCTCACCTACGGCCGTGACGTCACATTTCCGTCGTCCTCTTTCGACAGTGACTTGAGATAGAAAGACTAGGTGTGACCTCAAGGCTCGATGTACAGACTAATCATAGCAGAACAATTTTGGAAATTTAAGCAGAACATTAGCTGATGAAGATAAAAACAATCGTAGGGGTTACAATGAAAACACAGATAATTTTTGTTTATTTAATGCAATTTTAGGCAACGTGTGATCGTTTTGGGGCGTTCTATGTTGACATTATATACGAGGTCTGCTAAAAATGTTGATGCACTAAATTACAAAGTGAATGTTTAATAAAAAATCAGTAACGGCAAATAACTGAAAAAATTGAGCGAGTCTGCTAGTACTCGAAACACTGATGTGTAAACATATCCTATATCGACATCATCGACATGAAAATCTAATGCCCCCCTAAGCCGCGAGACGCCTGAATATAGGCAACCACTTATTTGGAATTGGTTGCCTATATTCTGGCGTTAGAAAGAACACGTTTTACACTAACGGATACTTACAGACAGCCTGCAAAACATATTCCCGTCACAGATACCGCCCGACGTGCGTTGTTTAATGTTTGCATTCGGATGTCTAATATTACACTTCACGCATAGTCCTCCGCTCGCTTCGCTCGCTACGGGGGCGCAACGAATAAAAACTACCCCAAGACATGCCCAAAATCGAGAAAAAAAATTATCGCGAGCGACACCGCGGGTAAAAGCTAAAAGTGTCCCATGTCCTTTACTATACTCTTGAAATTATCTGCACAAAATTTAATGATGGTCGGTTAAGTAGTTTACGCGTGGAAAATAGGATTACAACTAACCGTAATAATCAACGCGAGCGAAGCCGCGGGTAAAAGCTAAAAGTGTCCTATGTCCTCTTGAAAATATCTGTACTTAATTTCATGATGATCGGTTGAGTAGTTTATGCGTGAAAGCGTAAGAAACAAGCAAACAAACACATTCGCATTTATAATGTTAGTTAGGATTCTTTAATAATACTTACTGGCAGCTTCAATCGGAGTGGATTACACAAATTCGACACGAAAATCTAATGCCACCAGGAATAACATCAACCTATGGACATAGCTTATTCACTACCAGCTAGTCATCTAGGGGCGGCATCCTTTGATTTTGGAAAGTCAATAGTCAAATTTTAGAAGAGGGCCATGACTCAATATTGTTTTAAGCGTCTGGGCATACTTTTACAGTTCGTTTAATTTAAAATATGCTTTTTTATCGTCTAAAATCCGTTTAAAAACGATTTTAAATGGCAAAATTGTATAAAAATCCGAAATTTCTGGATTTTTTTAGGACGATAGCCGTGGCTTCGGACGGTCGTGGATTTTGAAGCGAAAACTCATTTTAAATTCAACCGTCTATTAAAAATAAGCTGTGCTATGGATCCAAATACACTGCGAATATAATATAATGAAAATCTAATACCGTCCTAGCGGCTAGCTTTTTAGAAGCGCCATTTGAGTCGTTGCAATCGCGGCCGTCCTGGATTAGCTTGCTCCGCAATGCGCACGGGTTAGAATGGCACATCGGTTTACACATTCCGTCCCGACATTTCCGTCCCCACATTTCCATCCCATTTGCCGAGATTTACCCTCATACCGCCGCGTAAGATGTTTACACATCAACAAAAACAAAATACTAGTAATGGGATCAACAAAAACCAAAACTACTAGTAATGGGTTCGACTACTCAGAACTACCATCAGAGCGTGACAACGCTCTGGAATGCTGTTAATCAGGTGATGAACAATTCCGGAGAAATACTGTTCGATTATTCTTGTGTTGCTGCCACCAATTCATAAATATTTTGTGGCTGCGTGGCCTCTTTTTGACGTGAAAGTTTATTAGATTATGTTTTAAACACTCCTATTATTGCTGCCATATACGATAACATTGTTGCCGAGCAGCATTCCCACGATTATGTTCCCTATATACAGGAGGCCGAATACAACGATATTTTATAATTTTATTGAAGCCACGAACTTTTCATCTTTTGCCCAAACCCAAAATTAGGCGTCTAAATTGGATCCCACAATATTTTTGCAATCAGTATATGAAGGGGTGCCTCTAGCGGGCCTTGCACTTAGACCACCGATTGAGCCCGTTGTGCGCCCAGCCCGCATTAGAGATCTTCAGGATGGCGGTCTTTCTGAATCTTGCCCACGCATTCCGTAAGTAGATGGTATGAGGCAATCAGTGGTATAATTTCATTTTCTGACAGATTGTGATACAGTCCCAATGTTAAATTGTCTTTAAATATCAGCCCTACGAGGATTTTGGTTAGTCTAATTGTCACAGATTAAATCTCAGGGTCGTAATGACAAAAGAAATAACACTTACACATAATCAAATCTATTTAAATAGACAATATAATCAAAGCTAATTAAGTATATAAATCCTCCTTCAATATGAGACTGTTGAAACTTAATACTAATTTTTGGTGAGGGGGTTGTTTTTCGGATGGTTCTATGCTTTTTAGCCATCTTCGGTATAACGTCATACTTTGGTTTTTTTCGTAATATAAATTATACTATGTTGGGTTTCGCTAACCAGGAGATGATTAATGATTAGTTAGTAATAAATTACACTAATTAAATAATTAAAAAAAAAACTTTTTCAAAACTGTTATGAGGGAATCATCTAGCCTACAGACTCTTCACAGACATTCGACAATAACCTTCTCTGAACTCTGGTGGGCGTTGAAAGGGTGTTCTGCCTAACCTCAATCGGGTGACCCCACGGCTCCCAGCAGTCAGCTTCCGCGGTCAAACTCCCTCAACAAGAGGTGGATAATGGAAGGCCCCACGAAAAAAAAAAACCGTAGAAGAGACTGGTATAAGTCCTCAATCATATTAACTCTATTTTAATTCTTCAACCAATATCGTGGTATTTAAGAAGGAAATAAATGGACATGAAAGCTATAGCGATCTTACCTCGATAAGTGACGAGGGCGCAACTACCCCTGGAGTGGAAAGCAGAGGGTGCTTTACCAGCAGGATTTCCAAGCTGGCAAGGGATTAGCTACTGCAATAAAACCGTAAAGATAGATAAGAAGATTGTTCAGACTAGCCAATAATTTTAAAGGATACAAAAGGAAATGGAAAACTTACGTAGTGGCTGCTTGAAATCCGCCAAGCGAAAACTCGTCCAAATGGCCGTTGAAGTCTATCTTCCAGCACTATCAACTCCACAACAAAGATTCTAGCAAACCTAGAAGCCTTTAGGACCACTTTGTGGGAAATTATCCTCTTTAGAAGCAAAACTTCCACTTTTTCTCACAAGATGCACAGCACACTTTCGCTAACGTTTCTTTTCCTCTCTCACGCCTCTTTTTTCCCGGTTAAAATTAGTACTCCAAGGAGAAGGGATCGGACATGTTTGCCAACTATCAAGACACAGCTAAATTCCCTAGCTAAATTTTAGAACGAAATAGCGGCTTGCATCAAGACTAGAAAATAGATTCAAATTAAAAATTTATTTTTATTAGAATGATTTAATTTAAGAACGGCAATAGCCTGATCTTTTTGTGATGAATTTCAATAACCCCTTTTGAATAAATCATTTTCAAAAACTTTTTAAAATAAAGTTCCTTAATAATTCCTAGTATCGAGGCCTATGTCTAGAGAGAAAAGAAGAGCCTCGAAATCTTCAGTATTTTGCACTTAAGTTGCCACGATGTAACCGTTGGATCCTGCCCCAATATTGCCGCCAAAATTACTGATAGATGTAACTAAACCATCGATGTTTTATGCTTTATTATTCTAAATAAATTCGCTTTCCATTTTTCGTTCGTTAGTTTTAGATCACAATACATTTTAATTTTTCATAAGACCCAAACGCCTTCCCCCTGAATATTCCAACAATAACCGTAAGGTCGTTTAAATTTACGTGTGGTCCAAATCTCAGATTATATTATTGCTCCACGATATACTTTTCCATGAGATTCCACGCAAGTCTGAAATCAGCTTAGCGTACCTACGTCATCTATACGAATTGTGGAGAAGGTGGTGAAGGCATATTTATATATTAAGTTTTCGTAAAACTAATTAATACCAAAACATACATAGATAAATCATCGCATTGCAACCGAATTGTCACAATAATTTGTTCCCAAAATACGGAACGACGTAAGGCCAAAACAGGCTTGCAACATAATATCGGCAATTGTGTCGGTTTATCAACACAAATCCATTTATGTGGCAGCCTTTTTTAATGATAAATTTGAGTTTTCACCAAATGCGGTAAATCTCAAAAAATTTTATCGTTAGTTTCCAATCGTCAATATCTCCAGTCTAAAATTATCACTAGAATTCGAAAATAAATTATAAATGGGTTAAAAAAAGATACAAATTTGATCTGTCACACATTTATGACCTATCTTGTATGTTTGAAAACATTGTGAAAATGTTGATCTTATCAATGTCATTATTTACATACGTTTTTCGATATTTCAACTCGATTTCCATATTCACGATGCAGATTTTTATTGCAAATAAAAAGGCAGAAACAATTTGTTTGTTATTTTAGAGAAGATAAGTGAAGAGATCTTGAACACATTTTGGTAATAACCACATATATATTTTTTATTTTAGGTTGATTCGCAAGTTTATTCAGATGCTAAGGCTTTAGAGAAATTCTTCGATGAACAACTAGAGAAGTTCTTGCCCGACTACGCATATGAAGCCTTTGAAAACGACGACATGCAACCCCCCAGCAAGAAGTTTCGAAGAATTATAACCGACTGACAAATAGTTCATGGGGCGAATAACACCGTTTATTTCTCCCTATGAAACGATTAAAATGTGGTATGTTTCGTACGCCACAAACTTATTTAATTACCGGCTCGAAGTGTGTATTTAGTTGAACTGGCAACTCTTATGACTTGATCTATATAGGGGCGACCCATCGACAGCTTTCCACCTTGCTTGTTTCGAAATCCAATTTATCGCGCGAAAAACGCCATGATACATCGATTTTGTTCTCGAGGGGCTAAATAATTCTTATTATGTAAGGAAAATACAAAAAATTGTCTTGAAATGGTTTCTAAATCTACCAATTCTGCATAATGTTTTAAGTTTCTGACCAGCTAGTCAAATGGCTGCCTTCGAAGTTCTAATTTAACCTAATCTGGGTGCACATGTGTTAAGATCACTGCATTCAGGACCTCAAGAATAATATTTGCGCTATTGCTCCAGTTCTAAAACAAATCCGCTCATATTTTATTGTACTTATTTGTGATAAAGTGATGTTTTGTTTACTCTGTGTAATAGCAAGTATTTTTCAAATATGCCCTCTCGAAAACAAAATTGATGTATACATTGCATGAAAATAGTCTGTGCTGCCTTTTACCGTAAAATGGGGTGGTTTTGAATTGATATTTACATATTTTACGTAATTTCCGTTCTCCTTCTTTTGAACTAATTCGAGTCTCGGAGATGTATGTACTTTTTGTGGCTTGATTTATCGTTATGATTATATAAATGATCCAAAAGAGTTATATCATTGGTAGCGCAGGGGTATAATTGATGATAAAAAAAAATTGATGTCACTCACGTGAGATTATAACATATTTTGACATAACAGGATGGTCCCAGATTTTATGAGTTATATCCATGATGCTTTCGCAAATCGGTTTTTGTGATTTATGTTTATACTTAAGTTATATATTGCTTCTGTAATTGACAAAAAAAACAATTAATATTATGGGAAAAACATACATTAGAGGGTGTTTTTGATCATGATCAGTTTCACACGGCTTAGTTAGCCAGGAGAACAAATATTTTTAATTAGAAAATACATATTGCACTTAAAATTAGAAAAAAAAATCAAATTTACAAGAAATAAATATTGTTCTATGTGGTCCTAAAATTTTAACCTATTTTTAGTACAGATGTTCTTCTGTTAGAAACAAACGAAATTTTGATCGTTGCCCGAATAAGTGTTTTCCTTTGGAAGATTTGTTTCTTAGGGCTCTATGTTCGATGCAAGTTGAATATGACAAGCAATTTTCAAGATTGTGAATTAAAATCTTGGAATATTTAAATTTCAAGCTATTTTCCAATTCTTGATGGTTTTTTATGATAATTTGGAATTCAAAAACAATAAAAAAATAGCTTGAAAATTGCTAGTTTTGTATATTGAATTTCACGAATTTACCGAAGAAAGTCCTTAACTGGTCAAACCCCATTTTACGGTATGCAAATTTGTGACTTAGAATCTTAATATTGTATATAGCGATGGCATTAGCTTATTTTTTGTATCGCGAGACAGATACAAAGACGAATCAAACTGTTAAATCTAGAGGAAATCATTATTCTCATATTTTTTAATACTGATCGTGAATGAGATTTGAATGGATGGATGTCGGATGAAAGAGTATTTTACTTCCTATGAAATTGTGTGTCTTGAAGTCAGAATGGTCTTATATTTTTACTACTTACAACACGTACATTTGCGTAAGTATTTACGAATCGTCTATCCATTATATTATTAAGTTTATTGATTTTTAAGAATATTTATTTACACTTTGTTCATAGCGATTGAAAATCATGTTTTAATGATAGATTTGTTTGTTTTAAGATATAGGTTACGTATTTTTAATATCAGGTTAGAAATATTTGATCAAAGTATAATAGCATTTATGGTATTCATTACTCATCTTCTATAAGATTTTGGGCAAACTTTTTTAGACTTTAGGCATTTTGGGTGATCTTCTAAATTTCGCCTATATTCATTTTGAAATACCCTGTTAAGCAAATATTACTGAACATTTGCCAAATTCAATTTGATAATAAATTTATGTCAATTCATATTTTGACAAAAAATATCATCTGGAAGGACTCCATTATCTCGAACACTGATTAATCGATTGAGCTAAATTTAATAAAACGGTATTAAAATATATTGTACATATTTTCGAAGGTCTTCGCATTGTGGAACAGTACAAATATTCAGAAATTAGTGGCAATATATTTTTTTGATAGTACACACAGTACAGGTTTATTCCTTCTGTTTTGACGAGCTCTGGAACGTTTATTATAATAGCTAGAAAAAATGCTAAAAGGAGTGTTGCATCAGGGGGGGAGAGTTACAAACGATAGTATCCTATACTATAGAATTGTTAAAATTTAAAATATAGTTTTTTATTATTAATAATAATAATAATAATATCTATATTTCTTGCATTCAATGGTATTACAAAGTATTTAAAATTATACATCATAAAACACATAATTAAGAAAACGTCATAGTCCCTAACCTATTTAACCTAACCCTCATAAATAAGGTGCAGAAAGGCTTTCAAAGAAAAAATCCTCCAAAGAGTAGCAGGTCTTTTGTAATAGCATGTGTTTGACCTTAAGCTTAAACGTTTTGAGATTAAGTGATGATTTAATCTCACTCGAAAAATTGAAATATTTACATGCATTAAAGAGAATACCCTTTTGGTAGAGGGCCGTTCTGTGCTTACCTTGCAGCAGGAGGTGCCTTTTCCTGTTGTTATGGCAATGATCAGAGCGTACTGATCGAAGAAGATGTTGGTTTTTATGAGCATAAATGCACCCTTCCATTATGTAAGTGTCGAAGATTGTTAGGATTTTTAAATCTCTAAAATGTCCTCTGCACGATTATCTGCTTGATAGCCGACACATTATTATAGCCCTTTTTTGCAACAGTAAAACTCTTACCTTAAAATTGTTTGGGTTTTCTCTCCAATTATAAAACATGTATCCCCCACAACAATATAGAACATATCTACAGTAAAACCCTTGCTGAGGCTGCCACCTCTCCAAATCAATGCCATAACGAATATGTGAGTGGAGGTTGGCATAGTAAAGTGCAAGCAAGATTTCTTGGCTACAATAGTTGGAGAAAAAATTAAGGGCATAGCAATTACTTCTTATACGATTGCATAAGCATTCTACATGTGTGCTTCAATCACTGCCATTATTTTAGTGTTATAAACTGGACAGAGCGCATCAATACTATCCCGACGACCTGATGAAAAAATCAAAAAGGTTGTCTTCTCTTTATTGAGGACCAGATTATTATTAACTGACCAATCGTTTACCAAGGTATACATGAAATCTGCCTGGGACTTTAGAGAAGGTATGTTTGAATTTATGCATAGGAGATTCGGCATACCATACAGGGAAAGTACCCGGATCACCCCTCTCCAGGTAGCTGAACATGTCATTTATATACACCACGAAAAAGAGTGGCCCCAGCACCGAACCCTGAGGCACATCCTGTGTTGATTTTTCTGGGCAGACTCTTGTTATCATTGATGATGACCTGTTGAAATCAGTCGTTGAGGTATGAGGCAGAAAGTGATAATGGTGTGTTTCGAATCCCATATCTTCAGCAAAAGTTGATGATGCACAGTGTCAAAAGCCCTAGAAAAATCTATCATTAGGCCTAAGCAGTATTTTCTGTTATCACGAGCTTCCACAATCTTAGGCAGAAAAGAACAGAGGGCAGTCTCAGTGCTTCTGCCCTTAACAAAACCATGTTGTGCATTTGACAGAAGTCCATACTTATTAAAGAAACAGTTTAACTAATCCTTCAAGTTCATTTCATATATTTTTGAGATACTTGATAAAAGGCTGATGGCTCGATAGTTACTATAGTTGTTTGGGTCACCTTTCTTAAAAATAGGAATGACCGTTTCTAGTTTTAATTTGCTGGGAAAAGCTCCTTCATAAGATAAATTGATTAAAAATGTCAGTACTTCACCGAGGGAGCATAATTGCATAATTTTAGAATGTTGTTATAAATTCCATCTTCTTGCCCACTAGAATTCGAATTTTGTAATCTATTGATCAACGATATAACATCATAAGCACAGACAGGAGATAAAAAGAATGAGTTTTCACTGTATGGAATATTGGAGCTCAAAAAATCAAAATCTGAATTATCTTGTGCAGAACAACCAGTAAAGAATTTGTTGAAATTATTTGCAATAGCTTCATCCTCCAGTTTTTTACCATCACATTCATGAATTTCTATTGGTTTTCTCTGTTCGGACTTTTTCTGTAGGTTATTAATTATTTGCCACATAGTTTTAGATTTATTATCAGATAACATTATTTTTTTATCATTTTCTTCTCGGATTGCTTGAAATTTCCCTTGTATATGTTGCTTAAAGTCTTATATAATGGTTTATATTTTTTATTTTTCTTCAACAGGTCACCAACTGTGACAAACATACGTTTTAATTGAGATAATTCTGATGGTAGAGAACCTCTATTCTGCCCATATACAGAAGCTGCAGAACAAATCCTTTTTAAAGGAAAGCACATTTCAAAGTAATAACAAATATTATCGGCAAAAGAGTTAAAAGCCTCCTCACATCTGTCCTTGTTGTACACCTCAGACCAGCTTTCATTCTCCATGCAAGTTATGAACCTGCTCTTGTTTGCTTTGGAAAAAAATCTTTTAAGTTGGAATTGAGTGGGTTTCTTTATCTTCTTAAATGGCAAGTTTACTGAAACAATTTGGGAAAAGTCATCAGACAAATGCAGATCCACAACCGTAGCACAAAGAAACGCATTGTTATTAGTCAGCACATTGTCAATATGTTAAAAACACCACCAACTATAAAAAAGTGAGGCTCGTTGTATGTATGTTAAAAGGTCTAACAAAAGAGATAAAAAGTGTTTAAAATTACCCTTTGGAGGACGATACAACACAATTATCACATTAAAATCAACAATTTTAAATCCCACACATTCTAGAGTCCCTTCAACACAGCAATTAGATATATTTACGATACTACAACGATATTTACAATAATCACTTTTATAAATGACCACTCCCCCATGGCTATATTTTGTCCGACAGAAAGAATGTAAGAGGGAGAAGTTTCTCAATTTAAGCTGTTCTATCCATTCTGACTTTTGCCAGTGTTCAGTTAGTAAAAGTCACAATTATTACTATCAGTGAATATTATATCTAAATCTTAAAATCTTATTGCCTAATCATTGAATATTTTGATAACACAAACCAATAAAATTAGGAGAAATTTTCTCGACCGGTATCTTTGTTAACCTATCATCAGCGGTATTGGGCTGGCCAGGCGAAAATTTTGTTGGCCATTTATTGGTGATAAATCTTGATTCACCGGTGATAAATCTTCATTCACGTTAACATCGGGAAAAGCCATTCCTCGAAGAGCGTTTGACGGAACTGGATAGCCCCTGGCAAAGGTTGTGATTCTAGGATGCCAGTGGTCCACCCCTCCAAGAAGCCTTTGCAATCTTCCATCAAACGTGGGATCAGTGCTTGGTAGTTTCGGTTTACCCATTAGATGCTCCCGAGTTATAAAAGTAACCAGTCTTTGTTTAGCATTGTAGTACATGTGGGAAACACGATTCGAAGATAACTTGCTTTCCTCCAAAAAAAGATCATAGGAATAAATATGGTTTTGTTACTAGAGGCATGTACGATTTTTTTTTATGAGAATGTTGTACTCGTACACATCTTGCCTTTGCCTGATCGACACTGCAATTTGTGGGGCACCAATAATTATTAGGTTGGTATGTGAAAAAACATCCAAAACTTTACCCAGGGGGTTTAGTCCCCACGCTTTATTCTTCACAGCACTATAAAATAAATTCAATAAAAATCAATACATGGTCGTTTTTGGAGAAGTGTTTGCATAATCTTTGACCTTCAATTGCCATTTTTTCCAACGAGATTGATTCAGTTGAGTATTGACAGTTGATATCAGTAGGCCATTTAAAATAAGTCTATTTATAAGGTTCGGTACATTTCTTACAGCAGCCCTGCTGCCCATTACAAGCAGTCGGGATTTATCTGAATGAGACTCAGACTGCTTATTGTTCTGAGAACGTAAATCTTTGGTGAAGAGATATATTATTTGGCTCTGTAGGAGGAATTGCAGATCTATGAGTTGAATTTTCCGAAGTTTTCCTACTGCCGTTATTTAAGCACCTAACTCTCGTTTGGACTATATTTGGCTATATTTCTGTGATTACCTCCAAAACTGCAACGGTTCTTAATGGATGTTGGTGCATCTTGTTCTGGTGTTAAACTGAAAGAAGCAGTGACGTCCACTTGCACCACAGCTTCCTTGCATGGTTCAGAGATGGTTTGAGTCTCTGAAGAAAGTACAGCAATGCATCTTGTCTGCGTGCTTTTGGTGGCGTTTGAATTGTTGGTTTGAGTCGAAATGGCTTGCCCCGGTATCACTGTTTGAGTCTCATGGTCTGTAGAGGTTTTCTTTTCATAGCCATTGATTATAGCATCCCTCTGTTTTACCTGCAGTTCCAGATCCGATATCTGAGATTGATATGCTTCTATGTCTCTCATGTGTCTAGAATCAATTTCCGATGCCTCGCTTCAAAAATCACTGAGTTTCACTTTAAGCGCGCAAGGTAGTTATTTTTCTGATGTAGTTCCGCTTGTAAGGCTTGAACAAGACATAATAAGATTGGTATTCTTCGTCATTTATTCTTGAAGCTAACTCTCTGCAAGAGTCTGAACAGTATATTAAATTATTGTTCAAAATTTCATAATGCTTCGCTCTTTTCCAGCAACTTGGATGAAACACATTACTGCATACGATGCACACCCAGCTATTATTTGCTTTCTTCTTGCAGCACTTAAAATTTTCTGTCATGTCGGATGTGGATGCAAGGAAAGTAACATATAAATATTATTTTACATTAACTGCAATCAGTTTCCAAAACTTGGTTATTCTAAAGCATTACGTTACAGTTGCTAAGAAAGTGCAGTGCGAAAACTCTCCTGCGATCTGGAGACGAAATGTATATACTTGATAAAAAGAAACACTGATAACGCCGGCTACGGCATTTGACGCAGCACAGGCGTTTGTTTATTTGTTATTACTTTAATATTTTAATATTTACCTTTTTAATCTATTACCCACCTATTCTTAAAAAAGTATTTTTTTTTTAAACTGGAGAAGTCCGAGTCTTCGTTAACAACATTCTAGGTTGGGAAGTAGGTACATTTCTAAAAAAAATTGATGTTTCTCCTTATAACAAATTTTTCAAAGTCGCTTAATGAACTAAAAGGATTTTTACGATTTTGAAACGGTTTTGGTGCAGATAATATTCCCTAGGTTCTATATTCCTTAATTATCGTGAGAAAGCTACGGCTTCAAACCCCAATTTTGTTTGCTACTTTCATAGCCATATAACCCATATACATTGTCGAGTTATTTGCGACTTCGTTTTTATAATTTCTTTGTTTTTAATGACAAAATGTCTTTCTAAACATATTTAGCGGTTATGGCTCGGCATAACATAATTAAAACTCTAAAGTTAAAAGCAACAGAACAGAAAGATCTTTAATTTGAAATTTGTTTATGGGAAATCTTATATTGTATGAACATGATTTTTCGGAGAATTCCCTGCTGTGTGCGGGCATTGCCAGCAAAAACGTATATTTAAATTATTTACTTTTGTGTGGTAAGTGAGTTTGTTATGTAAATATGGGCGTACTTTTAGTGTAATGATTGTATAAAGGAGCAAATTGAATGAATGGTACGCCTTTCAAACATATTTAGCAGCCCAAGTCGTTTAGTTTATGAAACACTCGCTGGAAACATCATCACAAAAGTTGAAACGGAAGAGTATGAAGTTATCACATAAAATCTTTTTTGTAGACTCACAAAGATAATTTCTATGGGGATATTTTAACAGAGATTGTGTATCCAGTATAAGACCTAAGTTTTTGCATCTGATTTAAAACTAATGATATCTTCTCTCACATTTAGATAAATATTTTGTGGCACTCACGTGCAAAAAGGTAAGGCTACGGGTTTATTAGGAATAATCTTAAGTGATCGCTAGAAATAGTCAACAAGTAGTGATTAATTTGATTGTTGGGGAGATAACCACTCCATTTGCATTGAAAGGTATATTTGTGTGTCGTCTGCGCAAAGATGATAGTTGCAAAAAATGTCAATGTCTTAAAAATGTTAGAAATGTATACAGAAGTAGGGCTAAAACACTTCCTTAGGGGTACTCCGGAATTTAGGAGGCGCGATAGCGATTTTTGCCCGTCAAGGACTACTCTTTGGAACCTGTCCGACAGAAAAGGCAACAAAAGTGACGACGCGACGGTAGCTTATCAGAGCATGTCAAACGCTTTTGTGTAATCAAGCACAATAAGTACTTTGGCCCTATTATTATCCAGCGCCCCCACAAGGTCATCTGATACATCCAATAAAGCAGTTGTACAGGGTGTCCCAAATTCGAGCCTCATCATTGGGATCTCGAACTAGAAGAGATACGAGGTCGGTTAAATGGATGCAAGGTTGCGCAATTTGATGCTGATCAAAATGCCACCTTACAAGTTTAAAAATTCCGAATACTCCCGAAGATTTTTGGAAATAACCGAATATTCGCGGATTAATTTAAATTTTTTTATGACTATTTGAATAGATATAACAAAATAAACTTCATATTCTCTTTGTTACTTTTTCTGTTCTACAAGATGGTGTTAGCAGATTTTCAAACCGACGTTTCGTCTTTAAGCTGCCATCATCACCTTATTTTTTTAAATACGGCCCTGGATTTTTTATTACGGATTTTCAGAGCTTCTAAGGTCCCAAAACCAATTATGTATCGCACTTAAACGAGAAATTCATATTAATGGCATTTTTTTATAAGAACTCGTGTGTTAGAGAGAGACAGAAAACAGATTTTTGGAAAGATCGTACCAGAAATTTATTAAAATGATATTTTCGAAAAACTGCGATACATTATTCGTTTTGGCACATCGTAGCTTTTAAAAACTGATATAAAAAATTCACGTCCGTATTATGTAATGATGATTGCTTAGGGACTAACCGTCGGATTGAAAATCTGACACCATCTTGTAGATCAGAAAAAAATAACAATAAGAGTATTTGTTATTTGTTCCAAATCTAATGCCACACAACTATTTACTTGGGTAAATTGCTCAAAATATAGCCCAGAGCCTAGGGTTCTGCGACACTTTAATTATATTATTTATTAACCACTTCTTATGTTAGTTTTTAAGCTTTCTTTATGCAATGCGTTGCGTAAAAAAGGTTTTTGTTTTTAATCCTATTAAAAATGTATTTTCTGTCTCTCTCTAACACATGAGTTCTTATGGAAAATGCCATTAATATGAATTTTTCGAATAAGTGCGATACATCATTGGTTTTGGGATCTTAGAAGCTCTTAAAATCCATAATAAAAAATTCAGGGCCCTATTTAAAAAAAAATAAAGTTGATGCTGGCAGCACAAAGACGAAACGTCGGTTTGAAAATCTGTTAACACCATCTTAAAGAACAGAAAAAGTAGGAATGAGAATGTCTATATCTATTCAAACAGTCATAAAAAAATAAAAATGAAATCGCGAATATTCGTTTTTTTTTTTTCAAAAATCTTCGGAAGCATTCGGAATTTTTAAGCTTGCAAGGTGGTATTTTGATCAGCATCTCAAGTTGCGCAACTTTGCTTCCATTTAACCGATCTCGTATCTCTTCTAGTTTCCAAGATCCCAAAGATGAGGCTCGAATTTGGACACCCTGTACAGTTGATAATGTAGACAAAATAGATTAGAACGTACATGTGAATATTCAGTGGCATTACTTATTTTAGAAATAATTACTGAAAATCATAACTTAAATTATGAAAAAAAAACGCCTATATCTGAAATATTATAGATACAGAGTAAATCGCTATCGATAGGCACGCAAAGGCAAATCATAATTTGTTAGCAATAGGGGAATTGTCTGAAAAATTCACCCTCGTGCGCGAGACGTTTTATAGCCGATCGTCAAATATAGGAGGGTAAGAATAGCTTCAACCGGTAATGCGTTGATCACTACACGATGGGAATATGTAGGTTGCTTATAGTAGACGCTTTTATATGTGTAAGTGAAATACTTTGTATTTACACTATTATGTACGTAAAATTCTGAAAATATGCTTTAGGTCTAGAGTTAACAACATCTTGGACATTTTGAAAGGCTGTAGAATCCAAACTATTACACCTTTCGATCTTAGGTTTTACTAATCTATCGAATGGCATCAACTGACTGTATAATCGGCAGTTGAAAATCTTGAATTTCCAGTGAAAGGGGCTGCTAATGAAACAACAGATCTTACACATTTTAGGGACGTTAATATGTCGAACATAATTTAATTTAGACCCAAAGGGTATCAATGGTTTCAGAATTGTACTTAGATTCTGGTTATGTAGTAATATAGAAATTACTATTTAAGAAAATGTGTTTTTGTGTGCTGCGCGGTTTTTACTCACCGAAATTGCATATTTATTTATTCTTTTCTGATGGGATTTCTTTAATCGGTACAACTGTTACATTTAATGTTTTTTTTGTAGCTGTTATAATAAACGGTCCATGAGTTGTAAAAAGGCGATAAAGAACTCTGTACAGTGGCTCTCAGAATGGAACAAATTACTTGGGAGTGAAGCTTATTTACCTTTCAATTAATGATTTGCACATTGATTTTAAGTTTTAATATGCCCTGTACAAACCGATTTGAGTAATATTTTGTATACCACGGTTCTAGACCTAACAGACCTTGATTATTAGAATCGTTTCGAAACCCTCAAAAAGAAAATTAGTTGATTTGTTCTACAAGACTACAATTTGCTAATATTAAACATTTTTTTAAGTCCCCGATAGGCTAAAGACAAAAAGATAGCAGCATAGTCATGAAATCACTGGGGCACAATACCACTTTTCCATTTTTTTTGCCATTTAAGCAGATACCTATTTTACAAATTGTACACCATTTTCTATACAGTTCTTTTGCTGTATTTTGACTCAAATCTCAAGCACGCGCTAATGATAAAATATATATTGCAAAAAAATATCGCATTATATTTTTAGTATAAGAAAAACCGGGCAATGTTTCCCAGTGGATACCCAATCAAATCACTACGTATCATATTTCAAAAGGTATTAGTAAAATTTGAATCTATATGGATGTTGCAAGTAGTGTAGTAACAAAAGTATATGACAAAAAAAAACAAGCACCAGTCATGATTTCGTCCTTAGCTTTGAAAAACACTTAGAAATGTACAAAACAAATTATTATCATTACTCAGGTCATCTTGTCGAAGTCAATTCAAAACATGAAGTGCACTAGCTTTTTACTGTTATAATTTCGTTTACTAACCATTTTAATTTTTAAATTTCTCGTTTTTGACAAGGTTTTTCAGTTTCTTTAAGGTCATTAAATTAGCACTTAATAAAACGGGCAACTGTTTGTCTCACAAAAAAAAAATTATCATGATCAGCTGTCACCACAGAGCAAAACCACTGGGAACGAGTAGTGGCCTAGCAACATTTTAGGGATGGGAGGGGCGCAGGGGCAAAAATATTAGGGCTGGGTTGGGGTGTATACGTGTTTTATATACGCCTGGGCTAGGAGCAGTGGCGTAGCCAGTTTTTTTTTTTCGGGGAGAGGGTGGACATTTAGGGGGTGCTCTATATTTTTTAGAACCATTATTATTAGTAATAAAAACATGTCAATTGTTACAGATACAGAGTATTATAGAAATAACTTTTCTGTTCACTTTCAATACGTATATGTAGGCGCCGCGACTCGGAACGAGAAACTACATGGTTAAGACAAATAAAAATAAATAAAAAATGCCCCTTGATAATTTTTTATACAGCGAATCGAATTCGAGAAAATGGCCAGTGTCTGTTTTAATTCCACGTCTTTGATCCAATTTTAGTGAGAGTTGAAGTTGAAGCCATAAAAGTTAAGTATTGGTCTTATGAAAGTACTAAAACAGAGTTTTATCCACAATACCGAAACAGAATTTTTGCACTCGACGCGCGTTTCGCTAACCATGTTAGCATCATCAGGAGATGATTAAAACTGTTTAATCATCTCCTGATGATGCTAACATGGTTAGCGAAACGCGCGTCGAGTGCAAAAATTCTGTTTCGGTATTGTGGATAAAACTCTGTTTTAGTGCATGTTGCCGAAGGTTCCAAACCCCAACGTAGTTATGAAAGTAAAGAAATAATGTTTATAAACATATATCAGGAAATATTTAACTTCCCAAGACAGAGGATGAAAATTAATAAAACGTACATTGGGTGAGGGTGAGTATATTTGTTCTTTTTTAAGAATTATGGAAAACAGTAATTCTAGGACTGTTCCTAATCTCTCTTACCAAATCGATCGGTTATTGCCAAAAGAATCGGTTGATTACATGCTTGAGACACTAGATATGGCAACAGATAAAATAGTTAAGCGTTTATGATCATGTTTTCATTTTTAAAGATTCAATAGCCCATTTGTTTGACGATATAGTTTACTGCATATTTAGTACTAATGTCCATAGTTCAGAGTCCCACAGATCACCCAAATCCACATGCATTATAGAACATTGTGGTTGTAAATTTTCCAATAAAAATGTCTATTAATCCTAGGTTTATATAGTCTAGGTAAATACATATTATACCCACGTCCAATAAGTGTTTTTTTTTACTATAATGTTAGTGTAAACGGAAATGCCCAAATATTATGCGATCTTAGGGAAAAATATCACTCAAAAAAAAAACTAATTTTTGATCAAAATTTCAGCTAAGTTCGTATGTACTGACAGAGCAGTACATACAATTATTTTTGCATAACGTATATAACAAAACTTTTGACAAAAAATTCAAAAATTTATTATGTACTCAAAATGTTTTGTTATTGCGAAACGTTTATTATATAATGTATAAATACACATATTATATTTTAAATAATTATTAATATTTAAATTACTGGTAGTATGTCTCGATTGTCACGTAATTTCAACGAATCGGCTACATCAAGCTCTGGATAGTCGTAACATCAATTGCATAATTTTTTTCAAATGCGCCGTCGTAATTACTATTCCCAGCCGCTTTCTACTGAGTAATGCACATTCACGACGTTTCTCCAAAATCGCATCTGGCATCATGTGTTCGCCAAGTGCCTCATGTAGTCATTGGTGTTCATCACGACTGTTGCGTTTTCCTTTGGCGCAGTCCCACAACCATATTCGTCACAAAACCAGTCAGTGTCAAATATCTCGGTCATATCACCGAACATTAACAAGAGACTAGAAGGTCTACTCTCAGTCGGCACTTTTGCATGATGGAGCGCTTACAAAGGCGAGACGCCAGACTTTAGACGAAACGGGGTGACCCGTGGCACGAGCGGTTAACCAGCAACGGGGTAAGGAGCGAAATACTGGGGGCGGGGCTTAAAGAGAATCTTCTAGTCTATTGTCAAAGTTCGGTGGTCATATGGTCTAATCGACCCAAAGGCAAGAAGAAATAAAACAACGAACGCCCTTAAACAAAATGACTACTACATTAGGGAAATCAATTAATCAACAAAGTCAATAAACAAACTAGAAATCAACGAAGAAAATAATATGCAAAAAGCCATACTTCCATAAATAAAGGGAGTCAGACAAAGTCGACAGAATCCTAAGGAAACATCAGATCAAACAATTATTTATACCAAGTCAAACAATCTTTATTGTACTCTAAATCGTAAACATGTATTTATTAGTATCTAACGGGTTAGGCCGTAAAAATAGTAAGAGGCTAGCCCGTGAAAATTACAACGGATTAACTCCCCATACAGCATACCAAATCACGATTACGCTGTGTTCGCATTGTGACGATGTATCTAGATGCAGACACAGGGTTGCACAATTCTACGATGTAAATGTGCTACGTTTACACATTTCAGGTACACACGTATGCACAAAGGTTAAACGTCCGCCTCACAATGTAGCCACAGTATACCATTTACATATACACAACTTAAATGATCTACAGTGTGTTATCGGCTGCACAGTGATTGTGTATTATGCTTAAACTCTGTTTACACATGGCATTTGTCCTTCTCAATTTAGACGTAAATATGCTATTCCGTGTATATGTAGCTCCGTCGCCCCATGCATACGCCCTGTCAAAGAAACCAATTTTTCATGAGCTACTTCAGGAAAATAAAAGTTTTGCCGCCTGACCTTTATTCGTTCTCAAAACAGGTATTTTAAAAAAATAATTAATATTATGGTTTTATGAGAACGAAAGAGCGGGCAGCGAAACTTTTATTTTCCTAAAGCATCTGTCTGAAGAAAAGTTCCTTTAAAATTGTTCTTTTTTTCTTTCCACATAATATACAAAGAGCGGCTAAAATATAGAACAAATTCATTTAAAAATCAGGTATTGACTTTTTAGAAAAATGTTCGATCACGTCAATAATAATTTCTCTTCCGTTTTTTTTTGCATCAAAAAGAAAATATACAGGGTGTTTCAAAAAAGTAGATTTGATGTCAATTTTTTTTTTAAATAAAACACTATTTTTTAAAATCCGAAGCAATAGTGTTCCATTTAAAAATAAATTAAGTTTGATGTCAAATCTGATTTTTGACACAACCTGCATAATTTCATTTTAGAGCAAAAAAGCAGAACAAAAAATTAAAATGGACGTGTAGGAGCATTTTCCTAAAAAATCAATACCTGACTTTGAAACGAATTTGTTCCATATTTTAGCCGCTCACTTTATATAGTTACTACTACGGAACGCTATCAATTGGTGCAACAGAAAGCAGAAGTAGGAAAACACTAGAAAATGACAGAACTTTTACAAGAATATTAAAATGTATTGAAAATATTCAAATAACATAATAAAAACGCAAATATATCTTATGCTATACATTGCCAGCCTTTGTTGCAGCTCAGCAGCTCTCTTTTCAGCCATTCTTCGTTTTTTGAAACAAAAAAAAATCCTCCAGTCGGTTGGTTGCTTGTCGTTTGTCGTAACCATTCGCAGACCGCCACGTCGTTTTGGAGCTCAAATTTGGCAAATTGGGTATTGGACAAGAGTCTTTCATAAAGTCACTGCAATAATACAAAAAATAAGTACCTATAAGCTGAGCACAAAAGATCAATTGTTATGGTTGTAACTGTAAATACTCTGAAGGATGTTCACTTTCCAATTCAATAAAAGTAAATGTGCAGAACATTATACGCCGTGATACCCAATGACCTTTGATTGTGCATTTCCTACAGCATCCATACCCAGTGTGGCCTTTGAGCTATATATGAACGAGCTGGTGCCGGTGCATCGCAAATGTAAGCATCCATTACGATTTTATATTTGACATGCATCAAAGGGTGTTGAAAGTTTTTGTATCAAAAATCAGTGTAGCGAGAATCGTTACTCGATTTCCATGACCGCCTAGGTTCTTTATAATAAGAAAGTGCATACCACCCCAGAACATTACAAATGGTAAAATGACTACTACCTGCTACCACATGAGATACAAATGGCCAGCATGCTAACGCTCTGCGCTGGCATTGTTCCATCTCCCTCGAATGTAGAAACGACAACACACAACTGCAGAGTGTATGTTATTACACTGTACTATTACTTTTACGTGGTGTATACACAAAATTTTACTTAAAGCTATAATCACCACACTAATGATTTAAACTTTGTCAGCATCCTGTACGAACGTTAGATTTCAAAATTCTAACGACCCAATTAACTTTACGTTATTTATAGGTACATAAAAATGTTAGGTAGACATCCAACAAATTACATTAAGCCATTGTAAGCATCATGTAGGGACCTATACGGACGTTAAATTTCAATAACATTCCAATGATCCATCTGTACTTTGTATAAATATGTTAAGAATCTTAGGTGCATAGGGTTAGTTTGGGTTATAAATATTATTAAACATTGTAGCTCCAATATTAATGGTACCTAGAAGTAATAAAACCCCCTCCTAAAGTATTCGAAACGAAAAATATCATCTACCTACGAAATTCCCTATTTCGTGGCTAAATATGAAGAAAATGCTAATTTTTAAGACGAAAAAGATATTTTATCGAATACTTACGTTATTTGATGTCCTATCGAAAAATGTTATAGAAGCGTGTCGTTTCGATCGACCCTCAAACGACGCAGACACTGGCCCAAACCGATTTGAGATATCTCTCTCCGCTACGGAGAAAATTGGGAAAGTAGAAAAATTACGTTTAGCCAATTAAAAAAAAAACGAAACGTCGTATTTTTACGTCGTACGATCGAACGAAATACTGCGCGTTAAAGTACCTCAAGAAACCCTTCCTTTTGCTATATACCGTTTAGTTATAACGCTTATACCGTATTACAATAATTACAGTTGATTTAATGAAAATCTCGATTTGTTTATCGTATTTTTTTTTCGAAAAAAATAGTTAAATCCGTTAACTTCTCGCCATAATAAAAATACATTTTTTAAAAAAACAGGGTGGTAAAGAAATTTACTTTAAAAAATTTCTTCTTTTTTAAATTCCTCCGTTATTTAGCGTCTGACGAAAAAATTCATAAAAACTTTTTATTTCAAATTATCATTACATTTTTTTTAATTTAATAATTTTTGAGATATTTGCGAATAAGTTCGAAAAAAACGTCTTTTTTAAAAAGAGCGATTTTTTTAATTACAACGACAACTATAGATTAAACGCTATCAAAATACATATTTTTGGTAGCAAGTGTTTTTTCGTCTGCCCCGTAATTTTCGAGTTACTCGTGTTCGGTCTAGGTCGAGCTCACGTTCCCGCCCAATTAATACCTAAGTAAATTAATAGTTATTTATGTACCAAGGGTATTAAGTAGATGTTTATGCCCTGAGGGCGACACTGTTACAAACCCGAGGGCCTCTGGCCAGAGGGCTAAGTCGCCCGAGGGCGTACACATCTATTAATACCCGTGGTGCATACAAACTTTTATGTCATACTAGTTCGTTATTGCATTCACAATATGTAAATATTTAAAAAAATACGAATTCAATTCAAGTATTTAAGTCCATAAAGTGTACTTTATGCTCGTGCGGGCATAAAGTCCACTTTATGGCCCACGGGCATAAAGTAATCCATTATGTAAATGGTATCTAAGGTATAAAAACACAATAATGTACTGGTATGACATAAAATATATAACATACTCCCATATTATAAAATGGTGGTATATGTAACATTCATATACGTAAAAAAAAATATATAGGTAACATTACATTTAAACAATAAGCGGATTGTGAAGCCAAAGAGTGAGATAGATATGAAATTTTGTTTGACACCATATCATAAGTCTATCTTTATGTAGGACAGGCCGCCGCTGCGCTTGCGTGCCGTTTTCATTTTCTATTGGTGCTGCTGCTACCGGCCGGACAAACGACAAAACAAACCGAGGAGAAAAGCGTTAATAATTTTGGTCTATCCGTGAAGCTACTATGGAAATGAGTTTGTGTTATTATTAGAACATTGAAAATGATAGGTGACATTGCAATAATTAATTTTATTATTGCAACATTTTTACTATTAGAGTACAATGAAACGTTGCACAATGTTTGACGGGCACGCGACCCGTATGATAATAGTTCGATCTATATAACGGTCTTGTAATATAAGTAACTATTAATATTGACGTTGAATTAAAGTTGTATTATAAGAATTGTTACAAAAGTAGAAAATATTACATCTTCATTATTGTCAGGACAGCCATGCTGGCAAGATATATCCCTCTGGGTGACGTGCAAAAAAAAGTGGGGTACTTGAGAAGACCTGCAAAACAAATTATATTCTCACAAACAGAATACAAAATAGGAGAATATTGTGGAAAATAATACCTATGTTACTTCTGATAAATATCTTTTCATCAGATTTATTTTATAACATATTCGACAATTTAAACGCTCCTCTAAAATACGTATCTTTTGGCTATGATTCACAAAATGTGTTGTTTACCGTAACTAGGTATTTAAGAGTGGGTTTTGTGTGTGTTTTCGACATTCCGACAGAAATGGTTAATTTTCTCAAAAAAATTAAATGCATTGATATGATTTTTTTCCCATGAAAAAGTAGCTAAATAATGGCTAAACAAGCTCGCGAAAACCGCATCTCGATATCTTGTTCCTAACCCAAAATATAGGCAAAAAAATTTATTACTTACGAAAATCCCTTCATTTTTTTTTACTATATTTATCTCGAATTTTCTCTTTTATAAAAGTTGTGGCCCTGAAAAGGACCGATTTAAAAAAGGAAGGTTCTTAGTGCAAATGCTCGAAATGCTGACCATCACGCTCTATGCATTGCAATCTTCTCTGGTCGTCGGTTGAGTCTGGAACACGATGTCCTTTAACCGTCCCCATAAATAAAAATCCAGACAAGATAAGTCTGGTGATCGCGGAGGCCATGGAAACAGACTTCCTCTTCCAATCCACCGCTGTTGAAATACTGCATCGATATGCTCTCGCGCGCGCAGATATGAAATTTTGTTTGACACCATATCATAAGTCTATCTTTATGTAGGACAGGCCGCCGCTGCGCTTGCGTGCCGTTTTCATTTTCTATTGGTGCTGCTGCTACCGGCCGGACAAACGACAAAACAAACCGAGGAGAAAAGCGTTAATAATTTTGGTCTATCCGTGAAGCTACTATAGAAATGAGTTTGTGTTATTATTAGAACATTGAAAATGATAGGTGACATTGCAATAATTAATTTTATTATTGCAACATTTTTACTATTAGAGTACCAATAGTAGTGCATATTGTGCAGATTGACTCTCCCATCCCTATTAAAAGTGGCTTCATCGGTCCAAAGAATTTGAAATAAAAATTCTCTATTTTCGCGTATCATACCTAACTCCAATGGCAATAGTCCAACCTGCGATCAAAATCTTCCTCATTCAAAGCCTGGTGTAGAACTACATGATATGGATGCATTCTAAAAGTAATTAAAAAAAAGTTTCAACAAATACCTATATTGTGATAGCCATTAGAACTTACCTATGGTCCTTCTAGATATTTTGAACCGTTGTTCGTGCTATTTTCAACTCAAGCGATAACGCTCTTGTGCTAACATGAGGATTTCCTTCAATATACCCCAGTACGTAGTTGATATTTTCTTGTGTTCTTCCAATTTTTTGCCGTTGAAACACAGGCCGAAAACTACCATTGGCTCGTAAGCTCGCCACTAGTATGTTAAATTGCAGAGTAGCCACAACAATCCTACAGGGGGAGGGCTACAGATTTAGGGCTGTTAGGCGGTGTCCGTAGGGTGGACTCTGTGGTCTTTCTTGATGGATGGTCTGCTAGCAGTCCTCTCGCTGTGTGATGTGGAGGTGCAGGCATACGCGGATGATTTAGTAATACTTATAAGAAGCAACTCGCAAAAAACGAAATCAGAGGATTCTTCATGAGGTGCTAAACTCGGTCTATGATTGGCGTGAAAGGGAACAATTATCTGTGAACCCGCATAAAACAGTTCTAGTACCGCTCACAAGGAATAAAATGCTGGAAAACCCAAGACCCCTTCACTCAAAGGAGAAACCATTCTATTTGCGAATACAGTGAAGTATCTGGGAATTACCCTAGACAAAACACCTAAGTGCAATGCACATATCTGGATAAAATTGTCGCAAAACCGAAACTGTCATTTTGGACCTGCAGACGCATTTCTTGCAAAACATGGGGCATACAGGGTCCGCGAACGAGAACAGGGCATCATTTTTTACTTTCCTTGTATTTTTGGAGGAAACCAAAATAGCAGTTCGATGTAACTTTTTTCGTAGAATTTTAAAATGTCGCTTAGAAAACAACTGAACCTCAAACAGAAGAGTTATGGCGTGCATTCTTGTTTTTTTTAAATGGAATACCCTGTATATTATTGCATATTTGGATTGTGCGAAAAAGTCTAGACATATTTCATGAATAATGTCCTATACCTATCTCTAACGGTTTTTGAAATATTGACAGTTGAGAATCGACCATGTACCAAGTTTGACAGCTTGAAAAATTCAAACGACTAAAGATAGAACAAAACGGTTTGCACTTTCCTATATTAATTTTTTATAAGCTGTTGTATGACACTAAATTTTTATTTAACCAGGGGTTAAATTTATCCGGGATTTTTTATCATTGGGTTAAATCTAAAGTTAATATCATACGATAGCTTATGAAAAACCAACATAGGAACGTGGAAACCGTTTTGTTCTATCTTTAGCCGTTTAGATTTTACAAGCTGTCGTACAGGGTCGGTTTTCAACTGTCAATATTAATATTTCAAAAACCGTTAGAGATATGTATAGGACATTATTCATGAAATATGTCTAGACTTTTTCGCACAATCCAAATATGCAATAATATAGATAGATAGATAGATAGTTTATTTGACTACGTTTTGTAGAAATACAATTGCAGCAGGTCAACACAGTACTTAGAAACTAACAGCAATAAAATGTACTTAAGCTTAAGACCAATCTAACCTAACACATATAGTATGTAAAGGACGAATTACCTAGCTTGTAAGACACAGTTTAAGTTCTTTGGTTTATGGTATAACACAATACAATTAATTAAAAGAAATAACAACAAAAAATTATTCAGTCAAGAAGCACATTCAATTCCGGACTCGAGATTGCATCCATGTACTCATTAACGGAGTAAAACGCGTGTTTTATGAGGTTAGCCTTTAATATGAGCTTTAAAAACGTTAGACGAAAGTTTTTTAACCAACACTGGCAGGGCGTTATAAAAATGAAGTTGTAAAGAATTTTGTGACGATTTCTTTAATCGATACCTTGGTGGTCTCATTAGTTCTGCCGAACGGGTTGTATAATCGTGATACGACGAATTTAACTTAAATTTATATTTATTTTTATGGATATCCAAAAGTTGGTGAAATATGTACAATGACGGTAATGTCATTGTACAACCAAGCGGACAGAGCTTTCTTCTGCATTCTAAATATAGATGAAGCATAGGAAGACTGACCCCACAAGACAACTCCATAGGATATGTGAGAATGGAACAAAGAATAGTAAACAGTCAATAGTGAATGACGGCTCACCATTACCCTCAGCTTCCTGATCAAAAAAAGCGAGGACGAGAGCCTACCCATCAGAGATGAGGCATGTGCACTCCAATTCAGATGATCATCTAAGCACAGTCCCAGGACATTAACACTATGGCCATAGGCACTACCAGTTGTGGTCGAAAAAATTATTTCCTGGGTCTTATCATTATTAAGTTTTAAACAATTTTGGGTAAACCAATTCTCCACTCTAATTTTACTCTCATTCATTCCACTCCTCAGACTCTCCCGAGATTTAGCTCTACATGCAAATGTTGTATCATCCGCATAGCAGACACTCTTGCCAGGTAAAAGGTATGTAAACAGATCATTAATATACAGGGAATACAGGGTATTCCATTTAAAAAAACAATGTACGCCGCGTACGCGTACACCGTAACTCTTCGGTTTGAGGTTCAGTTGTTTTCTAAGCGGCATTTTAAAATTCTACGAAATAAGTTACATCGAATTGCTATTTACGTTTCCTCCAAAAATACAAGGGAAGTTAAAAATAATGCCCTGTTCAGTCCTCGTTGGCGGACCCTGTACATCCCAAACAAATGTATTGGCTATATATTACGGTCATTAGACCAATGATAACATATGGAGCCATAGCTTGGTACTATAAGAGCTTACAGAGCTCCGCGAGAATCAAATTATTCACCTTGCTAAGACAAGCGTGTCTGGTAATTAGGGCCGCCATCGCCAGATGGGCTAGGTATCGAATGGCATAGGCGGTGATCAACAGTTCGTAGGCGATCATCATGGTGCCCAACAAGCTCAAAACGCTAATGAGCAGGACAGTGTGTTGGGTCTACCCTAAGATGTTATACCTACACTACTATTACCATGCCTATGACATCCTCATACCAGACCAGAGAGAAACGAATGGGCGAGAGACTCGGAATATCTGAGACTAACAGAGAATAGTTGGTGCAACCATTTTTCAGGCTGAATTTCAATCCATTGCACAGTGGCTCATCGATAGAAACTGAAAAGACAAGACAATCAAAATATTCTCGGACAGTCAAGCGGCTCTGAAAGCTTTTAAATCTAGCCGTTGTTTATCCAAGGCAGTATGGAACTGCCAGGAAGTATTCACCAAACTAGATAGAGAAAATAAACTTACACTGATCTGGATAACTGGACATACAGGATATGAAGGCAACGAAAGAGCTGATGCCAAGAGCAGACGATCGCAACGGCCTTCAGAGGGCCAGAACCAGTACTGGGAGTAGCTTACAACACAGCTAAAGAATCCCTCTCTAGGTGGACACCGCAGCAATTTGTAGACAAATGGAGTTACCGGGCCTAACCCATTCAAAGAAGACAGTGAATCTTCCATCTAGACAACTACTTCAACTTGGTGGGCAACAAGTTACAGGCTGTAGTTAGCATGGACCATTGTCGGCTAAGAAGCCACATGAACAAGATAGGGCTTTCCGCAGACACGGTATGCCGATTGTGCTTGGAGGACGAAGAAACAATGGAGCATATTTTATACCACTGTGCAGCAATGGAAAGAACCAGGCAAACAATGTTTGGGAGTTCTCAAATTATACATAGATTTGAAAATTATCCACCCCAGAAAGCTAATCGATTTCATGAAAAGGATTGAGCCTCTGGCCTAGAGGAAACCACAGATGTTAGCCACAAGAGATCAAGGGTCGCAGTGGAGGGCCCCATCTGGGCCCACTCACGTGTACGAAATGCGAACCAGAACACACTAAACACCCAAAATTATTATTAATGGTATCTGGAGATCCGAAGAATAAGATAGATAAAAAACAAAACGCTTGGATACCAAAAAAAATTAACAGTTTTTTTATTTACTATGTAAATACTTTGTAATAAAAACGTTTTTGTATTAATTTACTAATACAATAAAAATTCAGTCAAAATTTCAAACTTAAATGATTTTTTGATGCTATAGCTTATTTCGGTTTTTGAAAAGCTTTTCAATCAGCTCCTTACAAGACATAGACTGCCATTTGAAAATTTGGGGTGAGGGTGGCTGGGGGTTCAATTCTTGAAGTCAAGTACCTAGATATATTAAAGAAATCTTAATTACTTTACCTGTTTAAAAGAATATGAATTTTATGCAGAACATCTTGGAAACCCTGTCGTAATCTTTTGATAGTTGGAAATAAATGAACTAAACGACTTGCGGATGGATCCAGATACGTTTTATGAGTGGTTGAAAAATACACCATTACAAAACACCATAGCATTACACGAAAATAAGGCCATGTTAAAACTGAGGTAGATATTCTTACCCTGGAATTGATTGCCTTTTGCTCCACAAATGATTGAAATTTTGTTTGGATTGTTATAGAGCCACTTCGGCCCCGGCTCAAGGATGTAAACTGCACAAGTGCAAGTTTAGTGACCCTAATGAAATTTGTACCTAGTTTCGTCGATTCGGTGTCTATTCGGACACCGTTTTCAAGAAGATAGATATGTTGTAACATATTCTCATATGCATGGCAGTACAAATACAGTCAAAATGAAAAACAATTAATGAAACACATTAGGTTTTCAAAATAAAACACCTCCAAAAACATATGTCTGTAAAGAGCCAAAATAATCGCCAGATACTGAACAAACAACTAAAATTGAGTAGTGCTACTTAAAGTGCATAATATAGCAAATACCGAATTTTTGTTATCTTGCATTATTTCTGTTCCATCATATCAGATATCACTGAAAAGGGCTTTACCAGGCAGATGCCAAAAATACAGTTTTAAATTATTTAGAAGAAAAGATATTTAAAAATTTACTTCAACAAGAAATACATATATGGAACCTGCGGTGCGTGAGTTTCACTCGCACATAATTTTGCTAATCAAAACTATTTTTTAACAAACAAACCCACTTATACGAGTTTATAGATTTAATAACGTTCCACGCTTTTTTAGTGAAATAAGTATTAGCCTAATACCCCTTAAAAATCATGTAGAGATGATAAGGAGAAAAATGATGCGCGCATATGTAATCTTGTTTTATACTACACTAGTAGGCATTCTTTTCGTCGGGATTCATTTCCCGCGGGAACGAGCGCTTGTGTAGGGGTCATTATTGACTACAAATCAAATATCTATAATTTATTTACTAAATACTAAAATATATACAATTTTAGGCATTAAAAATTATCTACTAGACGTTTATTAAATTGTAAACCAGCCTGGCATTCCAGGTCGCTGTCTATTTCTCTCCAAATAATCTTTGAAACCTTGTTTTGTTTGTTCCATTGATTTCGCATATTCTTCTTCTTGACCTTTGTCTGCAGGGTATAAATCTGGGAATTGGAATACCTCTCCTTTTGGCTATAAAAAATAGAACTGACGTTATATTAAAGTAAATATCTGAATTTGATGTGCTATGACTCAATTCAGTAAGCTTGAATGTATTAAGAGTCGTGTCAAAAGGGTACATGTACAAAATACATACAAGCATGGCATTTAACATAATATACCCAAGTAATATAAGATATTTTCTGAATTAAGATACCAATATATTTCTTTCTTAAAAATTCAGGATATTTTCTTTTGTACTTCTGTATTAAACCATTTTGGCGGAGGTCAATTGCAGATGGGTTTCACATAGTCTATCATTATTTTAATACAAGCCGTTATCAATTTACAGAAATATGGGGCTATTAAAAAAAAGTACACATACATTTATACACAAAAAGATTCACACTTCTGACGTATATTATCATGTACAGAAAATTAATAATAAAATACCTGTTCCAAAGACAATTAACATTTTCTATACCTATACTTGCTCAATAATGTCCCCTTTTTGGTAAATACTGTATAAAGTATTGTGCTGCTTTCAATGAAATGATTTATATCTGGTTGACAGCAAACTGTTTCTGGAACAAGGCGCTGAGATCTAGTAATTATACCTACCTATAGATAAATATACCTTTTCTATATACATTCCTACTTTTTCTAATGTGTATTTTAGCCTCAGTCAAATTTAAGTTATAATTATCTCAAAACGAATCTTTATTTAACTAACCACTCTAATTGTCTTGTGACACAAGGTTTCAATCAATTTAATTAGATTCAGTTATAGTGGTGTTACAATTTGTATAATTTTTGTTTTTTTTTTTTTTAATTTTACAGAGACATGTAATTGCTTTACTGTAAATTGTGGAAACAAATAATCAATTTATAGTAGATTAGGTTGGGTTCTAGTCTAAGCACTATTATAAAACAAAAATATTGGTTTCTGGATGTGGAATCAATATGTTTCAGCTAAAAAACTCTATATTATCCTCAGTAAAGTGTAATAGATAAAAATCATTCTTCAATAATTCTTTCTTAAGGTAGTTATCACATCGTAACAATCTAATGTCTCCATATGCAATATGCTTTGTACACCCCCTTGACATATAGAATTCCAGCACAGAAGCAGATTCAAATTTACTTCTTCTAGGAGCTTAATTTATATGGTCATCTAAACATGTAATATAAATAATTTGATTTGATCCACCATTTTCATAATTATTTATTCAATGAACTGATAATGTTAGTAACATTTTTGATCAAATATATGTCAAGCCCATTAATAATGCAAGAGATTGTTAAAATTGTAAGGAAATGTGATGTACAAATATTTGCATTGCATGTACAACATTTAATAAGAACAATTAGTGATGATTTGTATAGATTAAGGGAGTTGCTGTGTAATAACAGTCTAAGTATAAACATTATGCATGCCCCAAAGCCTTTGCATCGAAATGTCATCCGGTTCGCTAGATACTAGATAGAGAAAATTTACAAAATCAACACAACCTATATATATGTTACCAGAACATACCAAATCTAGGTTAGATGGTGGGTGAAGAGGCACAAGTACATTTTTATGCTTGATAATTGCAAAAAAAAAATGGTTAAAGATATAGCAAGGGATATAGGCACCTGGAGCGGCACTCTGTATCTTTTATTTTTAAGGAAAGCGATAAGGATAGGCAAGCGACAAGATCGCTATCGCTAAAATTAGCGGTATCCTATAAGTAAATCTCTATGCCCTCGGCTACAGTTTGGCCATTTTCGTATTCTTCAGTCGGATAGAGATTGTAGTATTAACAGTCCTGAAAACATCGGCAAATTTAACCAAAAACGTAGAAAAAAGAAGAGGATGAGAGGAAGACACTCGAATCTCGATTTACATTAACCTCGCTTTTTGATATTAATCAAGTTTAAGTTCATAAATTCAGCTTTAGCTCTATATTGTGAAAAATGCTGCCAGTGCAAAGATTTCTTGTAAACGAAATCGAAAACCTTGCAAGAATGCATGGGTAATGAGGATTGATAGTGATCCATTCAGCATACATGATAGACGCTTCATTGAACTTTTCTATCTAAATATGGACCTAGTGGCCTATTTATTCACACAGCTAGTTCTTCACATGAATGATGGACAAAGGTGTACAAGAATCCCTCGCCAAATACAAATTCTAACGGCCTTACACTTTTTTGCAATTGGCAATAATTGCCAAAATTATCAAACAGGTATGTATTTTAGGATGTTGTTGGTCAATAAATTTAAGGGTAAACTCTGGATATATTTTGAACTATTTACACGATTTCATAGAAAAATTATAATTCCAATAAAAGAAGTGGTTTCCGGTGAAAGATTATACATTTAATTCGTAGATATTTTAGGTAATTAGGTAAATTTTTTAAATGTAATGTGATGATAATTATGTACTTAATTATAATTATATTATTATATGAACAACAGGTTTTATTTTAAAGTTGAATTAAAACAATATTTGTTTGCTTTCAGGTATTGGAGAAGAATTTTTATTATCCTCAAGCCAACAAGCAGTAAGTCGTTCCGTTACCAATTGCATCACAACACATATGGGACACAAATGGATTACATTTCCTTTTGACCAACCAAAAATAAATGCTTACTTTCAGTGTATTTTATGATTATTTTTTACCCGATATTCCATTGTATTATTCCGAAAATTCTTAATAAATAAATCTAAATTAAATAAATCTCAACAACATAACATCTAACATCAACGAATACCATAACATAACCTCTTTTCTTTTTTCGTCGAAGGGAGACAAAGAAGGTTAAGTATGGAATAGAATGAGACAGAATGATAGGTCTCTTGGATAGAAAGACATCTCGATCTGTCATTATAAATCTTTTCTCTATCACTGTTTCGGTCATATTCGGATAGCCGCGAAAACGAACGAACCTAGTTACAGAGTACGAAATGGGGAAGCAAAGGGAATCTCTATCGCTATTTTGTTACAGAGTGCCGCTCCTGATTGACTTACATTACTTACCAACGTACAATAAGCATACTTTACATCATCATCTTTGACAACATATCCCATTCCAGGATCTTTCCGGGTTTTACCTAAAGCAATTCTTGTTTGAATATTGATGGTTTTCACATTATAAATTTTTTCTAAATAACTCTTTATATCATATTTCGTCATTTCCATTGAACAAGAAAACTGAACTATATTTGGGGGCTGCTCCTCAGTTGGTCTAATAAGTTTCATCCAAAAATTTGGTAAAAATACCCTTAATTGGGGACCTCCTTTTTGATAGATAGGGTACCTTTAAAGTTCATGTTATTACATATTTACAGAAATTTTATTTAGGGCTAACTTACCATCTGGTAGACATATTTTAAAATGTATGATCTAGAAACTATGTACCTAGTCCTAAAGACAAAATTAAGGTTGATTCGGATGTCTACTTAGTCCTAATGCACTTCGAAGATAGAATGAAGGATCTTGAATAAAATATAAAATTATTTCCAAAGAGCCATGAAAACGGGCACACATAAAATTGTTTAAGGAAAAGGGGGATTCTTTGTGCTCATAGAAAAATGTTATAACGGAGCCAAGCCAAATATATATGAAGCCAACGGACCTTTCCTTGTAACAACTTTATAGGTTAAAAACTTAGGTTAGGACTGTTAGGAGTGTTTCCTGGTCAGTAGCAAGAGCAAGCATATATTTGTAGTATTAAATATATGGTAGCAAGTGTAGTAACAAGACGTTACACAGAGGACCAGTGTTGCCAACCATAAATCAGAAAAAATCCGTAATAGAGTCCTCAAAATTTCCGTGTTTTTCCGTGTCCCTGAAATGTAGCTTAAAAAAGGTTACTGTAAACGTAAAATCAATTGTATATCGAAGAGTTAAGCTGTTGGAAGAATGATGGCACCGAGTTGAAATGTTCAACTAGAAAATAAATAGAATATGACGTCATACATGCACCACTCGGGATTTTTCATGATGGTAATTAAGATAAAATAATTCAATAGTTGCTTACCAGCTTCCGACGCTTAAAATGAGAAGCAGAGAAAGTCTTCTATTTAATCCATTTATTCGAAACAAACATAAAATAATTCTTCTTTTTACAAATAATCAACTTCAAGATAACTCATAGACAATGCCGAATCCTTCTTCACCATTTTTTCACATTTATTTGACTGGCTTAAATAGAGCATAATATATTTTTTTACCACCTATAAAGCCAGCAGACTTCCACTAATGGTAGTAGTGATTAAACAATTTCTTTGTTTTGATCAGTGGCGTAACTAAAATTTGTTGGGCCCAACGCAAAATACATCAGTCACAAATACTAAATAAAAATAAAACAACCAGCTTTAATATTTTAATTTCTTTTACATATATCAAAATATTTCTTTTTATCAAAAAAAGCAAAACTCTAAAATAACTTTAAATTTTAACCAAGTAGTAATTATTAACGAAGTAGGAAATATTATTTGATTCCTTAAACAGTTTTTAATCAGTTTCAGTTTACTAAAAGATATTTCAACTGACACAGATATAATCGGAATCGGCATGATAAAATATAATAATAGGTCAATGTAAATTTGTTCAAATCAACATTTTCTTGTAGTCATTTCTTGATTTAACTCTGTTTTTATAAATTTTAAAAGAGAAATTTTGCAATATGATTTCAGAATAATTTTGTTGATTGTAGCTCTTAAGGAAGGATTTTAGACTTTGTTGAATTTATGAGATTCTTAGGTTGCAATAACAAAAAGATACCACTTACTAACCCTGTAAATCTAGTTGTTAACTGAGACTCTATAATGTCAATCAATAGCTGATAAAAACCGCCAATTTAAAAAAAATGTTTCCTATTAAAACTATGATCTAAAGATAATTCATCAAATACTTTCTTTAATAACTTGCGGCTTAATCTTAAAATTAGTTGGAATGTACCATTTCAGGCCAGTTCATGCTTCTTTTAGAACCTCATGATATGGGCCCCCAAGCCTGGGGGGCCCCAACGCATTGCGCTTACTTGTCTTATGGTAGTTACGCCACTGGTTTTGATTAGATACATATGTTAAAATTATGGGCGCCGGCAGAACAAATTTCAGGAAGGAGTAGAGGGTTGGGGGTGGGGTGGTGGTCAACAAAAATAACGTGTAGATTCTGTTTTCTAAATTTTAATGAATTTGAAATGTATTTTTATACTATGCATTATTTTAATATTTCAGGCAACTGCCCCCTCCTATCGGCGCTCATGGTGAAATTACTTACGCATTGAGCGTTTGACCCAAAGCCCAAAATTGTAAGTGGTCGTCAATATTTTGAAATTCCGATTTAACAACGCATCTTTGAAACTGAAGAGACCAGTTGATTGGCACATCTATTTTTAGGATTAAATATATAAATATCTATATGAAATATCGATTAAAATTAAGCGAATTAAATCATCTGTAAAAAATCCGTGTTTTCATTGCACGGAACCCAATAAAATCCGTGTCCGTGTTCTAGTTTAAAAAATCCGTGAAAACACGGAAGTTTCCGTGTCGTTGGCAACACTGCAGAGGACCCTCCTGTTAGCCTGTGCCGACATCCTGCATGACACTGATTACGCATGGCCCTCCGCTCGCAGCTCGCTACGGGACGCAACCAAACTAAGTCAAAATGAAGAAAAAAAACTTTACAAACATAACATTAATAAAGTTAAAAAAAAAAGACAGGAATTGAACCCGGGAAGCCCTATCACTCTAGATCATATATACTAACGTATGATCTAGGCGTATCACACACGCCATCTAACCACTCGGCTACTCTAGAGCAATTGTAAGGAATTCCTTGCACCGTAAAGACATCGGTAAACTAGATTCTGGATTCGCCTCTAGCCATAATAGGCGGGACTTAGTTTGTATACTATTTAGAGGATTTGTTTGATGTCTTCACGGTCCAGTACATAGATAAATATTAAAGGGGGAAGTTCAGTATTAGAGTCTAGAGCTAGCGCGCTTGTTTACATCCCGGCTCCCGGTCGGCACCTGCCCCCCGGATCCCCGTTGACTTCCATGTCTTCGCGATGTAGGTAACCAGTTGTTTGTATGTCCGCAGATGGTCTAGGGGTCTACATGGTTAGCCTTCACTTCGGCGACCCGGGCTCAAACCCCGTCGGTTTTTTTAAATTTTTTTTAAGGTTATAGTAGTAGTAGTACAACTCTCTGTTGGCCTTTTTCTTTCGAAAATTCAGCCAGGAAAGACCCCTATCCAGGCTTAGCAAGAGGTAGAGCGACCCTTCTACATTGGTTACACCTTGGTGGATAGAGATACTATTTTTGGGGCTACCAGTATGTCGAGTACGTACTCCTGGGGCCCCGACTTGTACATGCACGGCTTGTTTTAAGGTTCGAACACCACCGGCTGGACATTCACACACATTTAAATCTTGTACATGCACGGGGCTCTAACCCCCGGCTGGACGTCCGAATCTTATTCGGGGAATCTACACAGTCCCTGAAAGCCCCATGTGCCCCCAAACTACCATATATGTATATGAAGTTGGAACAAAATGGCCGATACCCGACACGTGCACACTCGACCGAAGACGAATCGGAAGTTTAAGGTTATGCTGCTGCTTTACGTGTGGGCTGCGCTGGACGGCAATCACCCAGAAACTAGTTTGAGATTTTGAGATGACTAGGACCGCCCAACTAAGGGCATCTGACTTCCGTCATAGTCCACTGTTCCATGCATGTACTGATTTCTCTTGTATTTCTTCTTACACTTCTTTCTTCCTTCCTTTCAACACGTACTACTTCGTATATACTGTAAGAGGAGGGTGTTATTTAACATATAGCACAACATAGGATAATATTTTTCTCTCCCCCGGACAACGGAGGGGCATTTATCACGCCCGAAATGTTGTCTTGGATAAAAGAATCCAGGAAACAAATAGATGGGACAATTTTTGTTCATACAGTAATTAAAGTAAATGTCTTTCATTATTTCTATAGTTTAACAGCATTATGCATTAGATAACTATTAATGATTTGAACAATTGTATCATTTAGGTTAGATAGGATTGATATGACAGAAATTGGAGTTGAGACTCCTGCTGAGAGGAGTTACTGATATAAATCTTTGTCCATTAAAGGACAGCTAAAAAGAATGTGTTCAAGATCCGCAATACCAGTATTACATTCACAATTTGGATAATCTATTAAACCCATTTTGAACATATGAGATGGGCAGAGACAATGCCCCGTTCTCATCCTAATAAATGTAGTTATATGTCGTCGATCCGTATAAGCATAGAAATAGGACTATTTCTATGCGTATAAGTTATATTCTTATACCATGTCTGCATGGGAAAGAAAGGTTGTATAAGGCTGTACCACCCGCCCTTTGATTGTGTACTTGCTTTCCAGGAGCAGAGCCATCTTTGAGTGATTTCCTTCTTTATTTGAGGTATAAAATCATCCTTATTCAGTTTTATTTGCAATGGCACATTCAGAATTCTACCAACATTCGCCAATCGATCCGCATCATTCATTTCCAATGATACCAGAATGACTGAGAATCCAAGCTATTTTATGATCAAAATCTGCATAATGTACGTGCTTCGATAATTAATTGTTTTGTGTAATATGAAATATGATCTACATTGGGGTGAATTTTATTTTTACAAATCTTTTGTATTGCCGAAAGTGGATCCGAGAAGACAACAGCCTTCTCAATGTTCTTCTCTAAACAAAACGTAAAAGCCCTATTTATTGCTATTATTTCCGCCGTACAAATTTGAGTCTCGTCAGGAAGACGCTGTGAAAAGGAAATATTTTCCTTTGGACAGTGAACCCCAAAACCTACCGTGTTAGTTGTGTCGTCCTTAGATGCATCTGTATAAAACCACGTGAACTGAAAGGCTAAGGTTATATTTCTAAAAAGTTTTTTTCCTGTTTTTGGGTATGTCTTGAGTTAGTTTTGGTTAGCACTTGGTTAGTTGCCATGCGAAAAGTGAAATGCTACTTGTTGTAATACGTGCCCGTACTTTGTCAGCACCTGTCAACACGTTCTACGATATATTTTGCTTTATCTAACTAATAACCAGGATATATTTAACAAGAGAGGTATTGTAGTGGATATACAGCAGCTTGCATGTGTTTCCGCGAATATATTCCACTGCATTCAATACATATTAGGTGTCTTTCTTTCACCTGCACTAAGTACACCTTTTGCACCAACCCTTTTTCTTTCTCCGGTGCACTTGCACTGAGTGCCATTTAGTGCAGCACTTTCTCCACCGACTATTTTGTTGGTGTTAGTTGGTGCAGGATGGTGGGACAATGGCGAACTGGCGGAAAAATAGTAAACAAATCATCAAAACTAAACCTAGAATTTTGTTAAGCTGCCCAAGGCCCAAGACAATTTTGTAAGAAAATCATGAACAAGGCAATAATACTTTGCGATCACAACGGTGAGATGGCTTTTTCTTTCGCTGCTACACGTTGGCGAAGCTACACTGACGTACACCAAGTGCAGTTGGTGTAGGTGAAAGAAAAACACCTATTACATCAAGACTTCTGGGATCCGGGTGGCAGGTGCCCGATGGGTGGAGCCGGGATGTAAACAAACAAACGCTAGCTCTAGACTCTAGTCGGTCCGGTCAGTTGCCTCCAACAAGTCTAGTGGCTAAATGCTTTGCTACGGATACGACGCTCCGGGTTCGATTACTTATCGTTGCCCGTACCACATCAGAGGGTTTCAAAGTTGCGCGCGCATCACATTATTGACGAAAAAGGCCTATATTACACTTCACGCATGGCCCTACGCTCGCTTGGCTCGGTACCGGGCCGCAACCAATAGAACTAACCCAAGGCATGTCCAAAATGAAAAAAAAAGCGTTTTACACGTAATATTACAAATAAAAAAACATGTTTTGCCACTGGAATCGAACCCGGGGCGCCGCCGCTGTATCGCAGAATCAGCATTCAACTACTGAGCTACGGACCAAGTGACAACATTTCTCTAGACCCTAAAGAGGTGTTTGTCAACAATGTAATAAGCTCAACTCTGAAGCCCTCTGATATGGTAAGGGACACGTCTACTGGTTCGATTTCCGTCAGTGGCAAGACTTTTTTTTAACGGTTATGTTTTAAGTTTTATGTTTTTTCTTCATTTTGGGCATGTCTTGAGTTAGTTTTGTTTGGTGCAGCAGTTGCCGCCCCCCGGAGTAAGAGAAACGAGCGAAGGACCAAGCGTGAAGTCAAATATTAGACATTTTAAAATAGTAAATAAACCCTCTAAACACAGGCATAGGCTGATGGCTATTGACACAGCTTGTGACATCCCGTTTTGGTCATTAACTAGAAGTACATTTTTAGTAAGCTCCGGTACTATTCATGCTCTCGTTCGAGGTACGAAATTTAATTCCTAGGAAACCTGTTTGATTGGAGCGTCTAGGAACGCCGCAGTAAAATTTCTTGCGCGCGGACGTCTTCTCTCTGAGCGCGCACTACTATTCGAAATTTTGGTGGTGATATTTTTTTCTTTTGCGATTCTTACCGGCAAGGTTTACCTTGAGGAGCCGAGGTCTTGCAGCAGGTTCCACGAATAACGCAGGGATCTCCAATTTGGTTCGTAACGAACTCGGTGGCGCCCAAAGAACCTCTCTCCGAAGCAGCGGGCAAATTGCGCGCTCACTTTACAACTTGCTACAAGGCCTTGCATTCCGATCTTGCCAGGTGTTTATTTTAACGAAGGAGATCTGATCGAATTCGGTAGGTGTATATTAATACTAATCTCGGTGGAACTCGTCATAGCTCCACGAGCATTGAACATCTTTTAATCTTTATTCTTTTAAATAAAAAAATGTATAATATTTTTATTACACAGAAAGCGCGTCGCAATTTGCTGCAAGATCTCTATTCAGTGTCTGCTTTTTGTTTTTTATTAGCTTACGATTCGTGGAATTCCGGCCGATGACTCCACATCAGTAGACGAGAAACGCGCCGCGTTGCGTCCGGTAATGTAGGTGTGTGTTAGTTTTGGCGTTATAGTTACCATCACGATACACATATAACGGTATGATCTCGCACAGGCACATCTAGAAACGTATGACGTCACCTGGGAGCGAAGATTTCGATTGTGCTATGTATAGGCGTATAGAACATATGTTCTGAAATACAATATTCGCAGTTTTGGGGGATTTTAAAGTACATTTTGGACAAATAGGTACCTTCCTAATTACACGAGTGTTAACTAAAGAATAAAATCACTTTCATTCTATAATTATATTACTTATTATAATTGATATAATATACATACTTTTATCCTAGAAAATAATTTAAACGTATAAATGGTTATTTATATATTATTTCAATATTTATGAACTAAGTCATTTTAGGAATACCCTCAACGGAGTACCTATATTAAATTAGTATTTAATATTGTACATTTTCATAAATTGATATGCTTATTTTTTAATTACACCGAGAGAAATAATAGTATATTATTTTATATGGAGGAAAAGTGATACTTTTCATGGCGCGCTCGCGTTTAACAGCCGAACGGAGTGAGGCTGGTAATAGAGAGCAAGCCATGAAAAGTAACTTTCCCTCCAAATAAAATATGCTATTTTTTCTTCAAATGTCGACAAATTAATGCAAAAACATCTCTTTTTAATAGTAATAATATCTAATTATTATTAAAGATAAATGGGTTCGCAAGGCGGCTTAGAGCACGGTCGTAGGTGGCCTTGCTTAGACCGGTGTCGGTGAATATAATGTAACATAAAGCTGTCAGTGTACACTGTCAACAATAATTATTTTTGTAAGATTACGTCTCCGATTGCGTTTTAATTCCGTATTGATAAGCAGTTATTGAGTAAGTTCGATTAAATAATAACCAATTTGTTCCTAAATTAATGATTTTTTGAAATGCAGTCACAAATTGAGTGATAAATACAAATTCTAGTTTAATAAATCTTCAGTTGTTGACGCTTATTTTGTTGTCTGTTTGTATTGTATCTATGTTGCTATGACAACACTTTTACCTCCGCCGGCGGAAAAGTGAAAAGTAAAGCTCCGGCGGAGGAAAAACGACACTTCACGGCCGCCTACACAGTCGAGTAATGACGGATTTACTGACGTTTGAAGAAAAAAGAACATACATACCTACTTCTACATTTTAAATTTTACATTTCACATTAGGTACCTACATATTATAGTTATTTTCATATATTGGGAACTTACTGACCGTAGGTATACCGTATATAATTTAATTAATTTATTATGGATTTTTCTGGGCAATGCCACTTTAAATAAAATACCAAGCAGCGCGCAGTGGTGTATTTACGGGGGTGACAATACTAGCTATACATACATAACTAATTATATAATAATTCTTGTAATTTGAGAATTTTTACATTTTTTTATCCAATTTTCTTATTAAAACAGATTTTTCTGTTTAGGTCTCTTAATCTAGTATAATTTCTCGTTCTGCACAAACACTTTATCACCTCGACTGGCACCGACGTGTCAGGTAAGCGCAGCCATTTGTTTTTTCAGCTAATTTCAGAAAAAAAATCTCTTTGCTAACAGCCATGCATTTTATCAAATTCTCTTTTCATTTTCCGATCTAGCTCCCAAATCGTTATATTTGGGCCTAGAAGAGAGCGAGAAATGATTTCAAGCCAGTCAGGGTAATTGGACGCATACGGTGTTTTTGTACGTATTCACAGAAAGGGATATTTATCTTTAAATTTATACGCCACATATCCAGCTACATAACGTAAAGCTTCAAAACTTAGTTTTTCTCTTATTTCAAAGTTCTCCATAACACTTAAAAGTTCTTCATTAATTTCTTGTTCTAAATATGCGGCTTCTAAAAAATCATTTGATGTTATGCCTCCTCCTTTATTTTGATGAGTTTATTCTATCTTCTCTCGACAAGCACTGCTTTACTAAGTCGTCACGGAATTGGACACCGAAAATATTTCATATCACTCCCTTACGCTTCATACGTAGCCACAGCAGAGTTCGGCATAATTATACTAAAAACTTTTATTTTAAATAATCCTAGTGCATACACCATAACACTAAATGTCTAAAAACACAACACAAATCTACAAATTTATTTCAGTAAATAAGCTATGACGGCGTCAAACAGATACATTTGCTCGCAAATGACGTAGATGCGCGAGCGGATCAAAAATGAGTCTAGAAATCAGCATACCGGTATATGTGTATCGTGGTTACCATTGTTTTTTATTTTAACCTTGTCTTTAGCGGAATTTATTACCGTTTCGTATAGTATCTTTACCGTTTCGTTTAGCAGTATCTTTACCGTTCCGTTTAGCAGTATCTGTACCGTATCGTATAATTTCCCCCGATTATGACTTGTTACCCTACTGGAGTATTTTACCCGATTGTGACCCCCTCGTTTAGCAGTTTACCGTCTCGATTAGTATCTTTTGGTGTAACACCTCTCATTGTTGGAGGATTAGGGTGTTCACCTTTACTTTTCCGTGACCTTCTCGTTTAGTTTTACCGTTTCGTTTCGCATCTTTTGGTGTAACACTCCTTGCTGTTAGAGGATTAGAGTGTTCACCTGAGTTAATTAATAGTTGATAGTTGATTGATAAGTTTTACCGTTTCGTTTCGTATCTTTTGGTGTAACACCATTTGAGTTAACGCGATGAGAGGATTAGAGTGTTCTCTACCTTAGCCCGATTGTGACATTCGTTTGGTGTAACACTCCTTGAGCTAACGCGATGAGAGGATTAGAGTGTTCATCTTTACCTGATTTCGATTGTGACTTATTCGTTTGATGTAACACTCCTTGAGCTAACGCGATGAGATGATTAGAGTGTTCATCTTTACCTTATTTCGATTGTGACTTATTCGTTTGGTGTAATACTCCTTGAGCTAACGCGATGAGAAGATTAGAGTGTTCATCTTTACCTTACCCCGATTGTGACTTATTACCGGATTTGACTATTTTACCCGATTTAGATTGTCTTTTCGAGCTGGATTAATTCAGTACCTTTTCGTTTCGTATCGTTTGGTGTAACGCACCTTGAGCTAACGCGTTGAGTGTACACTTGTACCTTATTGTATTGATTTAACTTTCGTTGAGTTGTTTTGCGAGGTTCTAAGTTGTTTGGCCTGTGGTTCATTTCGGTTGGTGCCGGATTTTGCAACTTAGAACCTTAGCGATTTTACTTTCACTGCAGTTGTGCAGTTAGTCCTTGCCGTCGCGCGGATGTACTGGATTTCACGAAGCACGTGTCTGCGCCTAGGATTGGACGAGCCATGCGTCGTCTCCCAAAATGTTTTGGATCTACTCCTAGGGCGCTGTTCGTTTCTCCTTGGAATCTGTTGCGACTTCGTGCTATTTATTGTTGTATCTTATTTTCGAATCCCCGTTCTGGTCTCTTGTTGCTAAACTGAAACTTTATTTAAAAAAAAATGAATGATAAATTAACTGTTCCCAAATTATATTGGGTCTTTCTGTTGAGGTAAAGGAAGTGATTTTTCCGTAGTTGGGATTTTGTTTGATTTTGCCGGATGCTTGTGTCGGCGCTTCCTCCCGATCAGCTTCGGTTGTCGGGAGGGGCAAGCCAATCGGAAGCGACGGCCATGGGGGGGGGGGGGGCATTGCCTGACGCTCCGGGGTCACCTTTGGCCCGATGGCAAAGGTTAAAGGCCGTTATTATTATTATTAAATCAGTAAAAATACATTAATATCCAATATGGGTATTGATAATCACTTATGGATATTATTTTTAGGTTGAGGTTATATATCAGTGTCAAAAATAAGCAAAACGCTAGTGCGCAGAAGTATCATATACATTATTACTAACGGCATGGTAGAATCAATGAACGGTAGCGTCAAATGCATAAAAATCTCGATTTTGCCGCATGAGGTAAAAGCGGTTCAATCCAGTTTTCTCAGAGACTCGCAGAAACTTTGGGGAGTTTTAGCACAAATGTATTATACGAGGGCGAGAGCGACATTATTTAGGGACTGTTGTTGGGTTTTCTATAACGATGGTTGGATTGTGTGCAGTGAATAACTGTTTCAGTAAAACTGATGGTGAAAAATCCCAAACTAACCCAAACTAACCCAAAAGATCCTTTCGGGTATGAGTAAATATTATCTAGAATTAAAATACCTACCTACTTGGTTTCTTAAAAAGGGATGAGATAAAAATTAGGAATGAAAATATTATTCATAAAATTGTACACTCCATAAATTCATTAATCAATCATGTTCTCTTTTCAAACCATTTGGTTTTGTTGGTTTTGTGTTAATCATAAAATATAAGATTAAGATTAAACTTATAGTTCCCATTCATAGCATAGGGGTGGAACCAATAAAAACGAAAATATTTTATATCTAAATAAATCAAAACAATGCAATTACAAAGGGAAAAACACCATCATCATTTTTCCAAATTTCAATTACGGGTATTAAGGGAGTGGTGACCATAAAGGGGTCGTTTATTTTTGTAGAAGGGATTGTAGCTCAGGTTATAAAACTATTATGGGCTTGAAAATATGTAGTGTAGGTATCTAGGTCTTAGACGCTGCGTGGCGTGACCGTCAAAACCAATAGGATTGATTCCGGCCTATAAAGAACCGTTTTTTTTAATAGTGAAAAAATAGTATATTAAGATACTTGTTTTAAATACCATATTTTTTCGCACGATCACGAAATTAGGAAACGACCCGCTTGCGTGGAGTTTCCTAACGTGCGACGTGCGAGTGGGCTAAAAAAATGTCTTTTAAAACGTGTATTTTATAGTATTTTTTCTATTTTGCAGGTTTTTTAATGAAAACTATTAATTTAATCTAGTCCCGATAAACAGTTGGGCGGCCATATTGTCATTTTTTACGTCTTTATTACTAGAAATCCCATTGAAAGCGGTGTCGAAATTTTTGCAAGTGGGCCTTGACATTGAACAATTTTGTTAATATTCTAGCAACCAGTCAACAAAAGCCGTATTGAAAAGAAGTCCTTTTCGACGCGCATTTGCGTATCAAAATGAAATAATTTTGAAGGCAAAATAGAAAATAGTATATTGTGCAACAAGTGCTCAAAATAAGACTTTTCACACGAATGAGACAGTTTGGTGACACGAGCCGTAGACGAGTGTCATAAAGTCTTTTTAGCACGTGTAGCACACTATACTTTTTCTACGACTGCCCCACTGGGAGTGTGGTAGAATAGTATATTATTTTATATGGAGGAAAAGTTATACTTTTCATGGCGCGCTCGTGTTTAACAGCCGAACGGAGTGAGGCTGGTAATAGAGAGCAAGCCATGAAAAGTAACTTTTCCTCCAAATAAAATATGCTGTTTTTTCTTCAAATGTCGACATATTAATGCAAAAACATCTCTTAATAGTAATAATATCTAATTATTATTAAAGATAAATGGGTTCGCAAGGCGACTTAGACCACGGTCGTAGGTGGCCTTGCTTAGACCGGTGTCGGTGAATCTAATGTAACATAAAGCTGTCAGTGGACACTGTCAACAATAATTATTTTTTAAAGATGGCGACACCGTTTGCGTTTTAATTCCATATTGATAAGCAGTTATTGAGTAAATTCGACTAATAATAACCAATTTGTTCCTAAATTAGTGATTTTTAGAAATGCAGTCACAAATTGAGTGATAAATACAAATTGTAGTTTAAAAAATCTTGAGTTGGTGACGCTTATTTTGTTGTCTGTTTGTATTGTATCTATGTTGCTATGACAATACTTTTACCTCCGCCGGCGGAAAAGTGAAAAGTAAAGCTCCGGCGGAGGAAAAACGAAACTTCACGGCCGCCTACACAGTCGAGTAATGACGGATTTGCTGACGTTTGAAGAAAAAATTATATGTTATATGGGAAACTTTTTTATTATTGATTTATCAGAAAATGTTATTCCTTGCGAAAGAAGCTACGTGAGTAAGAGATTCTCGCTAAACTATAACTAGGCGCACAGTCCTAAAATGGGGCCAACGGTGTGGGATCCCTATTTTCTAAATATTTTGAAAAAAGGGGCTCTCGGGGGGCGAAGCCCTAAAATGAAGTCCCAGGGGGGCGAGACCCTAGAATGGGGTGTATGGCACGAGAATCCCATTTTTACAGATTTCGGAATGGAGCCCCCGGGGGCGAAGTCCTAAAATTGGGCCCCAAGCCTTAAAAGGCCATTGGGCTCATTTTCTACAGTTTTGCAAAAAGGAGCTCCTGGAGGTGAAGCCCTAAAAATGGGCCCCTTTTTTAGAGATCTGGAAATGGGATCTCTGAGGGCGAAGCTCACATATGTTAACGCGAACGTAGTTGGAACAACACATGCCGGCAGGAGCTCCACAATTA
>MU183266.1:39297-58237 GCA_016904865.1 Pissodes strobi | reverse complement strand
CATTCCTTCCTATGTTAATCCTATGTCCTGTAACGATTGCTTAAACTATCTTCATTCCTTTATTTCTTTTAACAGTTTATTTCAAGCGAATTTTGTCAAAAACTTTAATAATGTACTTCTTGACCTCGTTATTTCATCCTTTGACGACGTTCAGGTGGATGGAGTAGAGGATTCCCTGGTTCCTATTGACAGGCACCATCCATGTTTAAGTGTTTGCTTTAAGCCTAAAGAACGCCCAGGATTCTGCAAGATTGAGCCAAGTACTAAATTTAATTTTAAAAAAGCTAATTTCTTATTATTGTGTAATCTGTTTGCCGCACAGAACTGGGATCTCCTCCATTCTTGTTCGGATGTGAATATGGCTATGGACGTCTTTTATTCTACTTGTACAGACATTTTTGATAAATCCGTTCCTAAGACCACCCAAATAAATAAAAGATATCCAGTATGGTTTACCAAAGAAATTATTAATCTTATCAAGCTTAAATATAAATTTTTCCTTAAAACTAAGAAATACCGGTTGAACTATTGGAAGTGCAGGTACCGTTCCATTAGAGCTGCTGTAAAGATTAAAATTAGGGCTGCCTATGCTGACTATTTGAGGGATATGGAATCTGGTTTGAGGGGGAATCCCAAAATGTTTTGGTCTTTTGTGAAGTCTTTACGTGATTCTGCTGACATTCTAGAGGAAATGACTTTTGAGGACAGAATCTATTCAGGTTCTCAACAGGTTGCAGATGGGTTTGCCAATTTTTTCAAGTCAGTGTATATAAACGACAACGATTTAGACTGTCCACCCACGGAGCCCATGTATTTTTTCTGTAGTCAACTGATTTCTGAGGATGAAATCTTAAAGTCCGTCAGCAGGATTAAGGCGAACAAAGCAATTGGCCCAGATGGCATTCCAGCGTATATCTTAAAAGGTTGTCGTGATTATTTATTGCCACCATTAAAACACGTTTTTAACTTAATCCTCAAAACCGCAACTTATCCAGATAAATGTAAAGTTAGCAAAATTCTTCCTATACACAAATCCGGCTCTAGGCATGAAATAAAAAATTATCGACCGATTAGTATTATGAGCTCCATTTCTAAGGTCTTTGAGTTGATTATTTTTGAGCGATTATATCATGAAATTTCGGGCCGCATTACTTCATGTCAACACGGGTTTTTACCAAGAAAATCCACTATCACAAATCTCACCTCCTTTTGCCAGTATGTCCACGAAGCTATCAATAAAAGATCTCAGGTTGATGTTATATATACAGACATGGAGAAGGCTTTTGATAGGGTGAGACATTGTATGATTCTAAAATCTTTGACAGACTTAGATGTACCTACATACATTATTAGATTGATTCAGGCATACCTAAGTCATAGATTTCAATATGTGGAAATTAAGGGATCTAGGTCATATATTTTTAAGAGCACCTCTGGGGTTCCTCAGGGTTCCAACCTTGGACCCCTTTTATTTTTGGCAGCCATTAATGGCATAATTCGTAAAATTAAAAAGGCAAAGGGTCTTATACTTGCCGATGATTTCAAGTGTTTTTTGGAGATAGATTCCGTTGAAGATTGTCACATCTTACAAAATGATTTTTGTGAGGTTGCGAACTGGTGTGATATTTACAGTTTTAAGTTAAATGTCAGTAAGTGTGCTTGTATGTCGTTTACACTTAATAATAACCCTATTGTTTTTGATTATCTTTTAAATAATGAGCAACTGCAAAGAGTAACCCAACAAAAGGATTTAGGAGTTATTTTTGACACCAATCTTTCATTTTCTTCCCACATCTTGTCGAAGGTTGAGAGTGCTCAGAAGATTTCTGGATTTGTTGCCAGATCCACCAAGGAGCTTAGCATTGAGGTCAGTTTGCATCTTTTTGATTGCTTGGTGTTGCCAATCTTGGAATATGCCTCCGTCATTTGGTCCCCCCAATATAATGTCTGGATATCACTGATTGAGGGCGTGCAAAGGAGGTTTTTGAAGTGCATGTACTACAGGAAATTTGGTGTTTATCCCCAGAGAGGTTGCGACAATGAACACTTATTGGCGGTGTTTGATAGACTTTCTCTGACTAAGAGGAGAATTAAAATATTCTTGTGTGCTGTTTTTAAAATGTTGAAGAACAAAATTGATTGCCCTGATATTCTTCAAGAATTTCCTTTTGCAATTAACAGATTAAATTCCCGCAACTCAAGAATGTTTTATTTGGCATATCCACGTACTAATCTTTACAAAAATTCGCCAATATATAAACTCTGCTATTATTTTAACTTGTATGCCTCTGATATAGACATTGACTTGACTAGTTTTAATGAATTTAAGAAAATTATTATAAATAAACTAAAATCGACATAGTTACCAGGTAATCTTTTAATATGTTTTATAGGTCTCGTATGTGCGTTCTGAGTGTTTATATAAATCTTATAATCAATTTTGAAATTTTAATGTTTTTTTAAACTGGCATGTAGTCATTGATGTCTTGCTTTAGCTAGTTTTTAGTTTTTACTTAAGGTTTATTGTCTTTTTGGCTTAGTATACATTATTCATTGTAGATCTCTTTAGTTTTAAGTTGGTATCCGTAATTGGCTCTTGTAGCTGTTGATACTTGTGACAAATAAATAAATAAATAAATAAATAAATAAATAAATCGGAGACGCCCTTTAATCTAAATACCCGAATAAGCGTGTGAAAAGTATTACTTTTCACACGATGTTTGAAATGCCCAGTTTTCAAGAGCAGTTGCTAGTGCGTTTTTGTCTATTTTCAGGGCAGTCGTAGAAAAAAGTTAATAAACAAACTTTGCGTATATTATGTTTTGTGTTAATAAATACCTTAGAGTTATATAAGTTTGGGTCTGTACAGGGTGGCTCGTTTTCGTGTCTATGTATGGGGAACTCGAAAACCGTAAGAGATGCAGTGTCGGTCAAATTAAGGCAAAATTGCGCATTTAGATGCCTAACAATATGCCGTTTAGAAAGTTTCAAAATTCCGAGTATTTCCGGAGATATCCGGAAAAAACCGAAATTTTGAAAAATCGTTTTATTTTTTTCCTGGGCTTATTTGAAAACGGATCTCAAATTGATTTGCACTTTTGCGTTGCCACTTTCTCCGCTCTATCCAACGATGTTATCCAGTTTGAAATCTGTCGTTTCGTCCTCAAAGGATCATCATCAACTTTCTTTTTTTAAATACGAACTTTAATTTTTTTTTTCGTTTTTCAGATGGTATTGGCGTTATTAATATGAGTATATGTTTTTATTTCTTTCAATTTTTTTTTAATTTTTATTTTTTTTTTAAATTAAATATTTTGCTTTGGCGTAATTTTAAATAATTTAAGGTAGGTACTTTTGAAATTTTTATATTTTTTAAAAATATTTTATTTTGTTTTATGTATTAATTGGAAAATTGGAGCCCGTATTAAAAATAAAAAATAGTAAAATTATTTTTTACGAGAATATGGCTATGAACTATTACTCAAACAAGTTGCTTAGTGCAAAGATAAAATATTTTCAACTTTTAACCAATTAAAAAATTTATTTAATAGAGAACATGATCAATTTATAATCATACTACGTGATACTATAGGTACTTTGATGGAAAAACACACCTACTGGAATTTTGCCTATAAATAATTATTTTATTATTTATATGCAAAATTCCAATAGGTGTGTTTTTCCATCAAAGTACCTATAGTATCACGCAGTATGAATATAAATTGTTTATGTTCTCTATTAAAAAAAAATTAATTGGTTAAAACTTGAAAATATTTCATCTTTGCACTAAGCAACTTGTTTGAGCAATAGTTCATGGCCATATTCTCGTAAAAAATAATTTTACTATTTTTTATTTTTAATACGGGCTCCAATTTTCCACTTAATACAAGAACCAAAATAAAATGTTTTTAAAGAATATAAAAATTTCAATAGTACCTACCTTAAATTATTTAAAATTACGCCAAAGCAAAATATATGAATTAAAAAAAATAATAATAAAAATTAAAAAAATAAATTAAAAAAATAAATAAAAACATACTCATATTAATAACGCCAATACCATCTGAAAAACGATAAAAAAAATTAAAGTTCGTATTTAAAAAAAGAAAGTTGATGATGATCCCTTGAAGACGAAACGTCGGATTTCAAACTGGATAACATCATTGGATGAGCAAAAGTGGATTCAATTTGAAATCCGTTTTTAAACAAGCACAGGAAAAAATAAGACGATTTTTCAAAATTTCGGTTTTTTCCGGATATCTCCGGAAATACTCGGAATTTTAAAAATTTCTAAACGGCATATTGTTAGGCACCTAAATGCGCAATTTTGCCATAATTTGACCGACACTGTATCTCTTACGGTTTTCGAGTTCCCCATACATAGACACGAATTCGAGCCACCCTGTACTTGTCTTCAATTTCGAAGAAATTAATATTTTTGTAATATAAGCTACATTACACAAAACTTGTTATTAAATGCATTGTTTATTTGTTTTATTATCATTTTAACTTTCACGCATTCTTAAGAACCTGTCGTGAAGCATCTATAATCTAAATATTATCTCTAAATATATTAAAATTATTAGTGTCGAATGAAATTTTTTATTACGCATGCATCATAATCAACGATTATCGCACGCTGCAGCGTGCTTAAAATGATGTTTATGATGCGCCTACTTTTTTAAAGGTTGCTATAGAAACATTTGATCATGTCAAATGTGACAGATTAATATATTCGTCAATATATCCCTTAAGTTTAATATTTAAAAAAATTTTCAGATTATGATGCATTCGTAATAAAAAAATAGCGTATGATATACGTGTATAAGAGGTCTTTAAAGCCCTTGCGACTTACAAAACACTCCGCTGCGCGTCGTGTTTTGAAATATGTCGCGCGTGCTATAAAGGCCCTCTTATACACTTATATCATAATATACTATTATTATAAAATAATTAAATTATTGTAAATGACTTATTAGTAGAAGCTGACTCCATGCGACAATAAAATTTTACTAATTGCATGTCCCCTTGTATAGGACGTGATCCAACGACGGCAAAGTTATGCAAGCAGATGCCTGCCGGTGCTCTTTGATCTCAATACTTCAAGGGATTTGAGCTCACTGGCGTTACTGTTCCTTGCTTATACTGTGCTAACGGCATTGTCTTTATAAAAAATAACGGTTTGAGACAGCTTGCAAAAAACATTAATGTTTATATTTGTAACGTTTGCATTAGAATGTTTAATATTACACTTCACGTATAGCCTTCCGCTCGCTTAGTTCGCTACGGGGGCCTAACCAGCAAAAAGTAACCAAAATTAAAAAAAAACTTTTTACCAACGTAACTTTGGAAAAAAAAACGTCTTGCCACTGGAATAGAACACAAGGCTCGCTGAAAGCAATTCTCTGGACCATAAAGACATCCATTTGTCAGAAATATGTTTGTGATGCGCGCGCAAGCCCACGACTCGTTAGGCGTGGGAATGCTTTTTGCAAGCTGTATTTATCCGCTAATTACATTATTAGCAATTTTATCTGAAAATAATGTTTTATGTATCAAGCAGACTATCTTATACTTTCATCAAACTTTATACGAAAAATTTGTACAACATTTTGGTGGTATTATATTTTGCAGCTCGTCTAAAGCTTCTAACAGGCTCAAGTGGCATGAAAGGCAAATTATATTTATTATACGAATAAATTTTATGTTTCATGGAAATCATAAAGGATTAAGTAAGTAGTGTCAAGAAAAAACATTATTTTTATTTATTTATCATGTCACGCTCTTTGTTAGCTTATTTATTTATTTTCACCTTAGACTAGATAAAACCAAGAGTGGATAAACTTACAATTAACGATCCGTAGATCAGAACAAGCTGTCATCCAAGCATGCAAATTAGGCCCTAACTCAAATACCGGAGAGTAGAAAGAGTTGTATCCCCATATTGCAACTTGGAACTCGTTTGGCGTAGGCTTCGTACCACAAAGATATAAATAACAAAACCGGAGGTTAAACCAATTCAAAACAAAAAATCGAAACGATACAATTATTCAGCTCACTTAACTCAATTCAATAATTATACTTACTAATTACTTCTCTTTCTGGTACACTAGTATTCGAAAAATAATATAGTTATTTATGCAACAAGTGTGTAAAGTGAATCTTTTTTTATGAATGGGAATATTGCCGTAGGCGAATGCGACAATCCCATGAATAAAAAAAGGGTACTTTACACATGAGTAGCATACAAAATTTTTTCTACTATCGAAAAATATATGAAAAAATAAAAATAATGTTATATTACTTTACGCACTAGTGCGTAAAATAAATTATTTTATGCACTAGTGCGTAAAATATATTATTTTACGCACTGCCCTAAATGTCAAAAAATATGTCAGTAAACGTCAAAAAATATGTCAGCTTTACTTTACGCACTAGTGCGTAAAATACCTTACTTTACGCACTGCACATTAAAAAGGCCTATTTTACGAATCTTAGAGAGTGCGTAAAGTGAGTATTTTACGCACGGTAGTAGAAAAAATATATTATAGGTTTATTACCAGAATATGGTTGTTTATAGTTACTTCCTTAAGACCCGATCTCTGCACATTGCAGTTGATGGACACATTGTTAGGGTAATTTTAACAATCCCGTAACATCAGGTGAAGAATTCTGCATTAAATAGTACGAAAATATTAATAAATACTGAATTTTTATATTGCCCATCAAGTTCATTTAAAACTAATTTTTGTCTTTTAAATATACCAGTCGATAATTATTATCTAGTTAATATAAAATGAAAATTAATATTATGGGTTGAATCTACATAAATACAGCAGTAGAATATATTATTTAAAATTGGTAAATAACTTCAAATATGCAGATCATATTTTATGCTTAAAATCGGTTGCTTCGTATGGTGGAAAAAGGTGAAATATTTGTGAATGCGCACGGTGCAATTTTTTTTGAGATGTGATTCTGGTGGAAGGTAGGTCTGGATTTTAAAATCGGTCTTGTACCGACGACCAGTGTGAGAGGTTTGAGAGAAGGTAGGCGTGACTTTTTCTTTATTTTTTTGCGTTATCTGATCTTATTTCTAGTTTCCTAGTCTGTAGGCAGAATAAAGCTGCTAAGCGTGCGAATCTCTGATATCTACCTATTATCGTTTCACATACCACGTTGTCTTTTGCCGTGTGTATGTTGAATAAGCTCGTGAAGACCTGATATTTGTCTACTATCGTTTCACACATACCACGTTGTCTTTTGCCGTGTGTATGTTTTTGTCTGTAGGGTATATGTGAGATAGTGTTTTTTGGAGCTTAAGGCTCTTGGATAAGAGAGAAAAAAAGGACTTGATCCTACAAAAGCAGGGGTTATTAAATTTCGGATTTAGTTCAGCAACCAAACTATAGAATCGATCAAAGCGGCCTGTAGGTTCACATTATTTAGGTTCTAGTTAGAGAAAGCATTTTTAGAAATTAATAACCAAAACTGTCTATAGTGTGGGAGATTGAGTCTAATTTTCTCTGGTATCGTTATCGGATGTTAGGAGTTATATAGGGAATCAGAGTTTAGTTGTTGTTCAGCCTATAGAAGCATTTTATCGTCACCTTGTTATTTAAAGAGCGCCTTCTCAAGCCCTTCTCGACCGTGGTCGGTACAAGATCATAATAATTGTTTGTTTGCTTTATTGCTGTATTTCTGTTTAAATTTGTTTTTACCTTTATTTTGGAATTAAACTGATTTTTGAGTTAGAAAATAGCTTTCAGGCAATAATTGAATTGAATAATTGTTATTACCTTTATTTTGAATTGAATTGATTTTTGAATTGAAAAGTAGCTTTCAGAAAATGATTGCATTTTGATTGTCTGTTTAAATTTATCGATTTCACTTTTGTTCATACCTGATTACTGTAATTGTTTTTTCTTATTGAAATATTTTTCATCACAATCTTTATCAGCTTAAACAGCTAGTTATTTTATTTATTATTTTTAATCAGGTCACTGTTTAATTTAAAACCATAATTATTGTCTATGGCATAAACCTAACTACTTTAGGTTTATGCTATGGTCTAAACAATTCTGTGCAAATTGGTGGAGGCATATTTAATTGAATTAAATTCAATTTCTTTGGCGTTGTTAATTGAGAAGAATTATTTCTAGCTATTTCTTGCCAATCTCTATATTAAAAACCAAAGCTAAGACAAGCAACGTCGCATCCATGCCCAGTCGTTTAAGAGAAGTGATTGAACAAAATGGAGCAGCAACTAGTTACTAAAGTTTTTTTTTATTTTCTTTAGTTAATATTCTGCTTGTCCGGAACCTTGTTTCCATCTAATTGAACCGCCTCATTGTAATTTCCTTTTGGCCAGAAGAACTGTATTTTTGTCTATTTGTAACTCCTTTGCGATGGTTGACCATTGAAATGTTTATTAAATAAAATATGGTCTACTTGCAGTTAAATATTTGTTTAAACAGATAAACATCTTTATTTTTTGTAATTTAGGAAAATTATTACTATATATTTTTTGTAATTAGGAAACTAACGGTTTTCTTTACCATTTTACTTACCCTGTATTGTAATGTCACTGTCACGTCAAAATGTTAAGCTTTGTTCCCCACCGTAATTTTTGACATTTCAATTTTTTAAATGGCATTGAATGTCTGAGTTCTTTTTGATCGGTACTGTACGTAGAATAATTTGCCTGTTATAAAATTAAAATGGGCAATTGATAATCACTAACAAGTAAGACAGACAATTGACAATTTCTAGCAATTACCCGTTTTAGGACGAAAAAAGTGAATGAAAATGAACACTAAATAATCAATTAGCAAATTAAACAAAACATGATCATGTTCCTTTCAACCTTCTCGAGCCAGCTAGGATGCAAAATCTATTTCGTTGTTGCAAACACACGTGAATTAGAGAATAGTACATAGTAGTGGAAGAATCCCAATTCACATGATCCTCTCATTCAGCTGGCATCATATGGCCGTGATGAGCTATGCCCCGCTCACTTGACATTGGTTCTCCCAACTTGTAACATCATATGACATTGGGCAAGACCCTTCTCACTAGACTTTGGCTCCCTCAGTCTGCCATCTCTGACATCATTGCGCTAGATAGTGCCTTATTCAGTATTAAGTAGCGATTTGTGTGAGATTTTTTCCCTACTACAATGGCCAGAGATTATATTTGCGATAAGCGAGGTTTGTCGTTTAGTCGTAGCTTTAATATGGAATGCCATAAGCCTCAATTTTGTAAAAAGAAGGGTTAATGGTCCCCTAAGTAAACGGTGCAAAATGGTGCAATATCCATTTTGCAATGAGCCTTCAACGACAAATACGGGAACTTGTAATGCATGTAAACTGTACCAGCCAACCACATAGGTTAGGATCAATGCATGTTCACCCTTCTCATGCGGCATTGAAATCAGTGCTTTCAAATGTAGACTTGCCACTCACTGAATTAGTAGCGAAATCATTACATTGATTACTCATAATGACGAAGTCAAGTCAAATATAATGGGCAAGTATAGTTCAGTCAGTGTTTCTCACATATAAAGTTGCCGAAATTTATAGAAGCAAAGAGAGCCATCGTCAATATGATAAACCAAGACGAATATTGTATGCCTGGGCGATAACATCTGCATTGTATTCAGTAACTAAGAAACCTTCACAACTGTCATTATATCCACGTTATTTGACAATGTTGAACTTAATAGATATGGATTTTCCAATAAAATTGCGGAATATCACAAAATGTGGGAAAATGAATATATCTCAGTTAATGTGTGTGATCTCAAATCAAAATTCGAAAAAAATATGTTGTTGTCGCTCCATTGCGATACTGTGGTAGAAACATGCAACTGCATATAAATTTGTTGTTAATTATGGAGTATTGTAATATGAACGTAACTGTGATTCCAACTGCTCATTATTATTTGTTGTATCCTTAGATTAGGTAATGTCTAAGGTTGTATCAAAGATATCTTGTTTAGGTTAGGGTCAGATTTCTGGTAAGGAAGAAATATATAATTTATCTTCATTACAAATTATATTTTTGCGACGGTTGCCAAACGTATTTCAGCATACGAACATCTTTAACACGTTAACTGCCGCAATGTAAACTCAAAAACACATCCTGGGGCCAAGTTCTTAAGATTTTTTAAAACACTTGGTTACGCATTTTAAACGGTGTTTCTTGATATTTGGTGTTCAGTTTTATATTTTATTTTTTTTTTGTTTGTATTTTAAACTGAGCACGTGTGCATCTCGCGGCGCTAATGGACATTTTTGTTTAGATGCTGACTGTAGCGTTGTGTACTGTACGACTGTAATTCTTCTCATTCCATCCATGATTATTTATTCTATCTTTATGTTGGCTTATTCTTATATATATTTACTTAATCTAAGTTTTCTTCTATCCATATATGCTATTTTATTTCGTTATTTCTATGTTTCTATATGCTACGGCGCCGTATCTTATTCTCTGTTTTATTATTCTATGTATTTTTTCTTTCTATGTGGGGTGACATAGTACATTTTAATCCATAATTCCTTGTTAATGTTTGCTTATTTTTAATCATTTAATCTATCTACGTATTTTGTCTACATATTTTACTATCTCTATGTATTCTCTATATGTTGTGCTGGCCGGCACTTTTGTGATGTATTCTCTTTAATATTAAGTACCTCCTATCTTTAACTTTTAACCTATTTTATTTTATTTCTATTACTACTCTAGTTTACTATCTTCTCATATACTGTCTGCTTTTCCTTATAACTCTCTATATACATCTATACATATGTATCCCTATGTAGATTCCAATTTCATCTTCTAGGTCGTCATGTTGCCCAAGTGTCTGTTATGATCTTCTCTATAAGGTACTTCTCTGCTACAGTTGGCTACAACATTCGCTATGCGACCTCTATATAATTTTGCTTTCTAGCTTCTCCTTTATATTGGTTCAATATTATAATTCTAGTACTCTCAATATTATAACTCTTTAATTTCTCTTTTCTCTCGTTGCTCATATCTTAATTTCTCCTTTTGCTTCTCTAATGCCTACGTGTTTTTACAATGATTTCCCCAATGTGGTACCTGTCATTAATACTTGCATTTAAAACTATAACTTTTCCTAGTTATATATACCTCCATTTTTCTCTATATGAACCTTCTTTGGGCGCCTACATGTTTGCATTATGATTTTCTCTATTATCTCAGATACTGATCATCCACATTCGCGTTGTTTGCATTATAATTTTCTCTTTCATCTCAGATACTTATCATCAACATTCGCGTTCCAAATTCTATTTTCATAGGACATATTTGTCCTATTTTTACTATTTATATTCCCTAATTTCCTATCCCTGGTTGCTTAGTTTCTGGTTTCTTGTTTTGTATTTGCTTAGTTTTTGGTCACTTTCTGCTTAATTTTTGGTTTCTTTGTGTTTACTTAGTTTCTAGTTGCTTCTTAATTACTTAGTTAAGGTTTTTTTTGTTATTTTTAATTTTTTTCTTGGTTTCCTCCATCCCTGGTCCAGTTCGTCGTATTCCCCTAGTGTATTGTTTCTTTATAGTTCCTGGTTTTTTCTTATAATTAAGCTGCTTTCTTTTAGTTACTGTTACTGTATGTACCTTAGATAATAGTTTTATATGACTTCAACTATGCCTTCTGTCTACGCCTTTGTGTTTTACCTATACGATTTTCCCAGTAGGATACTTATTGTTACTCATTTCTCCATTTTACTCCTCAATTTTTCACTTATTTCAACGCCCAAGTGCTTTTGCTCTCTTTTGTTTCCCAATACGGTACCTATCTCTAACACTTTGCGTTTAAAATTGTAACTCTATACTCTATCTACATTTCTCTATATCTTTATATACTGATTATTTTTTCCTTGCATAAGGGTGATTTTTTCTATTATCTAAGGTATGATACTTGTGTTTTAAAATTATAATTGCGTGCAACTTTTTTCCTCAAACAATGCCAGTAATTTTTTCTCTACGTCGCGTCGTCGGCGTCGTTGTCCTTGCTAATGGCACTTTTCTTATATTTTTGTTGTATATTCTCTGTCTTATATTTTGTCATCGCCTCTCGTATGACTTTAGACTGAGTGTTCTTTTTTAGTGAATACCAGAGATAAATAAATATTATTTTATCTCTGGTGAATACGATTTCTAGTTTACAATAGTTACAGTAAAGCGCCCCTCTGGGTACACTCACGTACACGAAATACGAAAAGAAAGTTCGTTCGGGTTTACTCTTTTGGAGATTATCTGCCGTATTAAGACCTTGGTATTATGTTACTTTTTGTGAATAGATGTGTTATTGATTTGGTGCTTTGAGTATACTTATATCAGATTTTGATTCTTTTCGCCACAGAGGTTCTGTGTCTTCCATCATTTGCAGTCACTTTAGCCTGATTTCAACAACTGCATTAAGCGCAAAAAACCTATTTTTTGTGTTTAACCATGAAGCCGTTCTTAGTTTTTGTATCTCCCTTACCCCTAAAAGGAAGTTTATCTCCTGGAGATAATTGGTGAAGTATTCATGGAACTCCATTATCTAGTGTAGATAATAATAGTCCTGTGGTTCTGGGACCTATGTCAACCGTCGATCCTACTAATATAGATAAGCATATTTAAATTAAGGTAATTTATTTTAATTGCTGAATAGTCAATCCCTCATGTATAAGAGGGATAAAGTTAAGCCTTAAGTTATTACTTAGGGCATAAATTTAGATATATGCTATAATTAAAAGAACATTAAATACGTATTTAATTTTTTTTTAATTAGAGCGTAAATCTCTGAACAGGACGAAATTTACAACTTAACTTTCAAATTTTTTTTTGAATCTTAGTGTAGTTGACTTGAGACTTCGCGAAGTAGGAGAAAGGGAGTAGAGTGCGCACTCTACTAAAGGGCTTTATTGAATTTCTATTTTAGTTGACCAGACCAAATAATAGAACCAACTGTCTTTGTCTGCAGGGTGTATTTAGGAGCAATTTTGGGGAGTTAATAATTTAAGTGGTTGACAAGGTGACCCTATATAACTTCCTCCAGCATCGCTATTTATCGGATGGTACGGAAGTTGGACTTCAGCATCCCAAGAGTAGAGACTGTAGATGTTGATGAAAACACAGGGCTTATCCCTAACGTAAGAAGAATAATAATTAATAATAATTAAGTTTGAAAGATGTTTTCAATTTATACAATAACACAGTTTTTGGCAAAGCAATGGAAAATGTGGAAAAACGCCAAGACGACGGTTCTTTACTGTACACCGACACAGATTATTTAATATTAAAAATATATACCTACAATTTTCTTCAAGTAATTGTAGAAAACCCATTGAAATTTGATACATCCAACCATTCTGAAGGAAAAATTTTTAATATTAAAAAAGCGGATCGATTTTGGACAGTATCAAAGACCAAGTTTCCAGGTGATTAAAAATAAGCTTTTACCGCACGTGTGCAAAAGCATATTACGTTGGTTCCATTAAAAACGAACTGAAAATGGCAAAAGGAGTTCAACATTCGGTAATCGAAAAACATCTCGATATTGAAGATTATCGGAGTCATAGAGGGGGCGGCCTAATTTTTAGAAAAATAAAAAGTTTCCGTAGCGATCTACTTGTTCTGTCGAAGAAAACAAACGCTTCGTAATCATCAACAAACACTCTTCCTTGGAGTAATGCAGATATCGAATTTTACAAGACCGACTCCATTATTTTCTCAAACCGGCAGAAAGTTGATATCGAAAGACAAACTTTTTTTTAAAGATATAGTTAGGTAGAAGCTGGAAAATCCAGCTGACTATTTCGAATAGAATGTAATAGAATCTATTTTTTGATCATACGCTTTATGTTTTTGCGTCTAATAAATATTTTAAGTCAATTTGTCATGATTGTGTTTCTCTTTATTAGAATAGCAAGCATTGTAATAAAAACACATTATACGGAACTTTTGGTCGGAATTATTCTCAAGGTGGTTTTACTTTGGAGAATAATTCCCCAACAGGATACTAGTCAAGAACTATGCTCTTGGTGCTCAATACTCTGGAAAAAAATAGGAATAATTTTGCAATATTTCTTTTTTGCCCAATTATCTGTGAAGGTAATCGGAATTTTACAAATTTCTCTAAAGTTACATGACAGTAGTACAGCACCAACTTGCGCAACTTTACCCCAATTTAACCGACTTTTTAACTGTAACGGTTATCAAGATCTTCATATACATAGACTCGAATTTGTAGCCCCTGCTCAGTGGATGAAAAAACTAAAATATGAAAAAAAAACAATCTTTTGGATCATTAGCTACATTTTTATAATCTACAACCCTAATGAACTATTAAAAACGATTGATAAAAATCGTATACTTTTAGTAAGTTGGGATAAGAAATTAGTAGCATGTAAGATGGGTCAAACTGCTAGGACGACCTGTATTATAAATTTGTATAATTTATTTAAAACTCCTAAATTTGTCCGCCTTGTTCACGACGAGGTATTGCCATAGAAAGAATACACTCCTATTCTTGGTTGCTATAGTTATACTACCACGTTAATCAATATTTAAGGTTATAGAATTACATCCAAATTTGTCAAGTATCAATTCTCATTATGAAAATAAGTTTCTGTACCGATTTAGATAAGAGTGTTGTGGTTGCCAACTGTGAAAAACGAGGTTGGATACAAGTAGGCCCGGAAGATGACTGGAATATATACTGGGCTGGAACACAAACTTGTCGCAGTTTATTCAGTGTGGATAGTGGATACAGGATGAACGATAATCAGTAGGTATTTCTAAATAGGTGTACTCCGGAGATGCGTTTAAGTTCCTAAAACTTTAAGAGAAAGACGCTCCACTACTACATCAGAGGGGACAATGTAGCCTTTCGCGTCGTTGCAAATATAGGCATCAACTTTTGAAATTCCAATGAGATACCAAGCATTTCTTAACATAACAAATCTTAAATCTTCAGATTTTCTAAAATATTAAGAATATGTTAAATTCTTTCTCATTAGCTGTAAAAAAATCCATAAAATTTCAGTTTCAATTAAAAATCAAAGTACAATAATTCTAATATTTGTATACTATTATCTCTAAGTTTGTATTGAGATTATTCAAACTAAAAAAATTACATTGTGAATATTTACGTATCTATATTGTTTTGATTTTGAAGTACTTACAAGGGCAAAATAAATATCGAGAAAAGCCATTTGTTTATTAACAGCATATTGAAATATCCTATGATTCAGATTTGCCAAGAAATTGCTTACTAAATTCGTTTTAAGCTTCTTGGGGGTCTGGCGCAATATAGGTAGTGTCGATTTAAGTTTTTTTTCGCTAGAAAGTGGTTGTCCTATAGAGTAGCTTAAGCCAAAAAAATTGGAGGATCCACCGCATTTGGACCGAATTCCGAATTTTCACACAAATTTCCAGCATCACTTCACAAAATCACTAGAAATATAGGCAATAGACACCTGAAAATTAATTTACAGGTAAAAATATTAATTAGGATGCATTTGCGTTTTGTCCCGATTCTAACTCAAAGCGACTCATAGCTCCACTCAGCGTTGCCAGATCAGTTTTACAGTTAGGTAGTAGATTGATGTAAAAAAAAATAGTAGATTGATTTAAAAAATAGTAGATTACAAATTCACTGTCTAGCTTTAAAAAAAAACATACCTATTCATGGTAAAACTGAAGTAAAGCAGAACTAATACCACTAACCACTAACAGTAAACTAATAACACCTGTTATTCAGTCACTCGCGGATGCTGTGACAGTATCGCTACATTCCATGCGTGCGCGCGCACTTGCGCGTCATGTCGTCGTGATGCAACCAATCGTTTGTATGCGCCCTGGTGGTCTAGGGGTTTGCATGATTAGCCTTCATTTCGGCGACTCGAGTTCAAACCCCGTCGGTGTTTTAAAATTTTTTTTAAGGTTATATTTCTAAACTGTTTTTTTCTTGTTTTTAAGTATGTCTTGGGTTAGATTGGGTTAGCACCTGGTTAGTTTCATTTTCTTGAGCCCCCGTAGCGAGCGGAGGGCCATTCGAAAAGTGAAATAGGTATGGCATGGAATGTAGCGATACTGTCACAGCATCCGCGAGTTTTACAGTCGGGTTTGAGTAAACACGCTGACACAGACACACAAGTGACAAGTCGTAAATATAGTCAACAGCACGGGTAATAAGTTTCGAAAAGAATGCGATAAAAAAATTTGATTTCACTCAGCCCCTATCAAAACAGTTAAACTGCTACTGCTACCACCTGTTTTTGTAGGGTTTTTCTCCTCTGCCCCTCACCCGTCGAACTCCATCAGCGGCAAGTCCGACTTTAAAATGCTAATAACATTTAAACGATTCAAAGAACGAGCCGGTGAATCCCTTATATGTATATATAGAACCAGTGTTGCCACATGACTTTGATTTAGGGTAACAGATCGATTGCTAAAAAGTAATAGATTTCTGAAAATTGTAATAGATTGTTTTTTCCGTAGCTTGCTACAAATGCATAGGGGTAATCCGTAATTTTCGCCATAAAAAATTTCATAAAATTTTAAATGGTACCTAAAGAAATTAAAGTGTTACTATTTTACCTGTCCATGTTGAATAATCAATCAATGCAAAGATTCAAAACTAATAACCGCACTAGAAATCTAGAAAATTAACTTCGAGCACTCCAAGATCGGACAGGGGGAGTCCATAAAGTGCCGACAATGTATGTGATACCGACAAACGAAACAGAAATCGGAACGGAATGGATATATTCGAGGTTCGAGTTGGCATCTCGCTATCTCCTTCTTTACTTATGATTCAGTACGAGAAGGCAATATGGCAAACAGCAACACAGAGACTAGTTTGCCGGTAAACGGAACATGAGTGATTTAACAATTTTGACATCGACTAGGTTTACATAGTAGCAGGAAAGTGTGTGTGGTTGCGTTTGTAAAAGTATCTTTAAAATAGGACATGTAGTTTTTGTAATTTGTGATAAATACTCAGTTTTATGAAAACATTAATAATGGTAATAGATTTGACCGCTAAGGCAACAGAGTAATAGATGCTTGAAAATAGTAATAGATCTATTACAATTGTAATAGAACGGCAACACTGTATAGAACCAGTGGTGGGTGTTGGTGGTGCCATCTTTTAAAACTGCTTAAAAATAACAACGTAATTCCACTTCACAAAAATAATTAAGATGTTATGTTAGATTTTAAGATTTCAATTTAATTTTTTAATTTTTACTTGTAGTTTTAGGATATTTATTCAAGTATTCTGTTTTTCTCTAAATAATAGTAGAATTTACCTTTAAGAAAGTAGAATAGTAGCCAAAGGTCAAAAATAGTAGATCTACTATAAAAATAGTAGATCTGGTAAAACTGGCTCCACTAAATAAAATGAAATTTTACTTATAAATATCCTCCTTCCTCCTTGTTTCCTTGTTACTGTCATTTGTCACAATACTCATAATTGCCAAAACTTCAATTTTTCAGAAGAATTGAATTTAAAAGTTCCGGTTAATTTTATCCGCAGGTTATACGAAGACACTGTCATTCGATAGTTTATGAAAACTTAAGATAGGAATGTGCGCAAACCGTTTTCTTTGATCTTGTGCGGTTTAGATTTTAGAGCCTGTCAAAGTGTCAAAATACCCGACTTTCAACTGTCAATATTTGGTAAACGGCTAAAGATAGGTATTGGATATTATACACAAAATGTGTTTAGATTTTTCTAGAGAGTCCAAAAATGTAGTAATATACAGGGTGTTCCATTTAAAAAAATATCAAAGTGACCCCTAGCACTCTTATTTGATGTTCAATTGTGTTTTGCTGAACATATCCGAATTCGCGGGAGAAAATTACAGAGGATGGTTATTTCAGTTTTTTTTTTATAAAAGTACAAGGAAAGTAAAAAAATCGCCTTGTCTAGTCTTCGTTGGATAACCCTGTACACTTTTTGGAAAATAGAGCTGTTTCGGCTCTGACGCCAGGGTGTAAACAACACAAATTCTAGTTTAGTGACCCTAACAAAGCTGAAAAACCTGAAAGAAACTGGAAAACTGTCGATGTTTCGAGGAACAAATCTGCCTGCTCAAAAACCATTTGAACATGTTTTTAAATCTAGCGACTTAATACGTATTACCTATATTAATATTCCATGCCACTGTGTATCGCATTCCAAACAATGACCTTTAAAAACCTGCGGCGACACTCCTAGCGCCATCTCTTGTCACAACGTTTATTCATCATGGCAGAAACGTAAAACTGGTGAGAGCAGTTTGATTACGGGGAGTGACGCCCCCGCCATTCCGAGTTGCCACGGGATGTGGCCCATCGAATCCCATCGTCCACCCCTAGGCTGGAGAACACCGAAGTACAAAGTCTGGAGCTGATCAATGACAGTTTGTGACAAGAGGGGCTGTATTGTATTGGCTGGTAGGAACGTCAAACTGGTGAGAGCAGTTTGATTACGGGGAGTGATGCCTCCGCCATTCCGAGTTGCCACGGGATGTGGCCCATCAAATCCCATCGTCCTCCCACAGACTGGTGAATATCGCAGCTTGAGAGCGGGGAGTGACGCCCCCGCCATTCCAAGTTGCCACGGGATGTGGCCCATCCAATTCCATCGTCCTCCCCCAGGCTGGAGAACACCGAAGTACAAAGTCTGGAGCTGATCGGTGACAGTTTGTGATAAGAGGGGCTGCATTGTATTGGCTGGCAGGAACGTCAAATTGGTGAGAGGAGTTTGATTACAGGGAGTGACGCCCCCGCCATTCCGAGTTGCCATGGGATATGGCCCATCAAATCCCATCCTCCTCCCCCAGGCTGGAGAACACCATAGTACAAAGTCTGGAGCTAATCAATAACAGTTTGTGACAAGAGGGGCTGCATTGTATTGGCTGGCAGGAACGTCAAACTG
>MU183266.1:0-39287 GCA_016904865.1 Pissodes strobi | reverse complement strand
TGGGGAGTGATCCAACAAACCCCATGTTTACCCCTGTCAGACTAGGGACCACCAAAGAAATGAATCTGAGGCCGATGCTTCCAGTGGAAGCTGCCCTAGGTGGTAGATGCATACGCCTACTCGCATCGTCCGGTGAAAGACCACCCCACCAGAACTGGGAAGCGCTAAGCGGTTTTCCCAAATCACGTTCCGCTTCCGCGCTGGTGGTCCCGGGTTCCACAATAGGAATATATGGACATGATGATGCTACTAGGATCAAAATATTCCAGAGGTAAACTTCCCGGCCATTCGGATCTCCGGGCGCTGGGTGGCCCTGGGAGCCCTTCATTCCGCAATTCACAGACAGCAAAGATACCGAACCAATTTAGAATAGATTTCTGCAACATAAGAGGCCTAAATACAAACATAAATTTGGTACACCAACATCTACAAGCAAATAGACCACACATACTAGCCCTTACAGAAACACAAGTATGTTCTACAACAGCAACAGTAAACTACCTCTATCCTGGTTACGACTTACATACCCGATTTAGACATAAGTTCGGAATATGCCTTTTTGTCCGAAGCAACCTTTAATGTCACTGCGAGGAAACACTCGAACCGAACAACCTTGACGTCATGTGGCTCAAGTTCACCGCCAAGGGATTAACCAAGTTTATATGTTGTCTCTATCGCCCTCCGAGCGATAGAGCCTACCAAACCTTTTTTTCAACACTAGCTACCACTTTTGACTCAATACAGGTCGATCACCCCAGTTCAGAAATAATCGTTCTGGGAGGCTTCAATGCCCACAACACCAACTGGCTTAAACATCACAACAAGACCGACAACGAAGGTAGAGAAGCTGAAGCATTTGCTTCGGGCTTACTCAACTTGTAGACGAACCAACTCGAATCTCAGAGAGGGGCGAATTCGACGCCCTCAGGATCTTTTTCTAACCACCAATCCTGACCAGTACAGAATTACAGTTTGTCCGCCATTAGGTACTTCCGACCACAAACTTATTACAACGGTTTGTGAATTGCCACTCATACAGAAGGATCCACCATTGCCTCGCAAAATCTGGCATTACAATTCTGCAAACTGGGACGATCTAAGGGAGTTCTACCTACATTTTCCTTGGCTCGACGTCTGCTTTGGCACTGACGACCCGTCGGCGTCGCGTCGGTCTGCTGCGAAGAGATCACGCAAGTAATCTCCTCAGGAATGGAAGCATACATCCCAAATTCCATCAAGTTACTATCAAAAGGAAAGCCCTGGTTCGACATAAGATGCAAAAGAGCTGTTACCTGTAGGTAGGAAACAGCGAGCCTACAAGTACTGGCAGCAAAGTCAGACCGCTGAAAATCGCAATTATTTTGCCGAAGCGAGAAACGAGTGCAAGCGTGTGATCGACGAAAATAAGGACAAACACAATCAAAGCATCAGGAATAAACTTTTGCAATGTCCCAGTGGTTCCAGGAATTTCTGGTCGGTAGCAAAGGCAGTAAGGAACAACTTTACAAAAACGTCTCTCCCACCTTTGACAGACGAACGTGGCATCACGGCCACTAAAGCCAAGGAAAAAGCAAACATGCTCGCCAAAATGTTTTCATCGCACCCTACTTTAGACGTCCCTCAAGGCAAGACTCTCCCCACCATATCGAACATCAACCCTACCATGGCAGAAGTCAACTTTCATCACCGTGATATTCGCAAAATCCTTAAAGAACTAGATACGCAAAAGGCATCAGGACCGGACGGAATACCTACCATCGTGCTAAAGAACTGCGCCAACGAACTAACACCCGTTTTCTCCAGGCTTTTTTCTCTGTCTTACGGAAAAGGGAATTACCCATCCTCTTGGAAAGTCGCTCGAGTGCAACCTGTTCCAAAAAAAGGCAAGAAAACCACGCCCTCAAACTACCGCCCAATTGCTTTGCTTGCAATAATCTCCAAAGTCATGGAACGTGTAGTCAATCAGCAACTACTCAAGTACCTCGAGAACAACAGAATAATCAGCGATAATCAATACGGCTAGCCGTATTGATTATCGCTGATTATTCTGTTGTTCTCGAGGTACTTGAGTAGCTGCTGATTGACTAAACGTTTGAACTTTCTCCAGGTCTTGATTAATTGTTGTAATCTGCTCTTGCCTGCGGTGATGAGTCTCAGTCGCTGGTAAGGGTTTTTCTGATCTAAAGTGGGATACAAGGATACTGTCATCTGCAAAACTGTAAACAGGATTATTCGTTTCGATCAGCAGGTCATTAATATAGATGAGGAACAGAGTTGGTGAAAGTATTGCGCCCTGAGGCACGCCCGCGTTGATGGAGAATATGTCCGAGTTGTGTCCATCAACTGCAACGTGTAGAGATTGGTTCTTAAGGAAACTGGCAAGCCAGCTGCAGAGAGAAGCTGGCAGTCCGAAGGACGGCAGTTTGTTGAGCAGTCCGTCATGCCAAACTCTGTCGAATGCCTTTGAAATATCCAACGCAATCGCTCGACACTCTCCGTAGTTCTCAATTGCCCTACTCCAGATATGAGTGACATAGGCCAATATATCTCCTGTCGATCTCTCTTGCGGCTTTCGCAGTTCGTCGTACAACTGGAAACCCCTAGAACATCGCTTTACAAGAACTCCATTGTCTGGCGCACTGCATCACTGTGGAACTCACTCCCAGGACATCTGTTTCCCGCTAATTACAACCTACAACTATTCAAGAACCGTGATAATCCACATCTTCGCACACACACCGCTCGTCGAGCGCCATAGGATCTCCCTTTAGGGTGTATGCCTCTGCCATAAAAAAAAGGAAAAAAAATCAGTTTAACTAAAAGCAGAACTGCTTCGAACCATACAATCAACTTATTTCAAAACCCAAGCAAGGGTCAGCTACCAGCAGAAACACATCCGACCAATCACACTGGTTCCACAGCGGAAACAGTCAATTTAGCATCCCTAAAATTCCGATATAATCGAATTTTATAAAAACTAGTCAGCCGATTTCGACCAGGTTTGTGTTATAATTCATAATTTTAATTTAGACAACCGGAGATGTTAAGTGTTTGTATAACTTCTCTGTATATTATATATTTACAATATTTGCCAATTACGGAAGTGATATGTCAGTAGTGGGGATAAGTTCACGCACCAAGGAAGAAGGGACGCATCCTCACCTTCTTTAAAAGACTTGTTCCCGACTCTCTCCCAAGTAAGTCACGATAGTACGCGCTCCTCGTGGCACTCGGCCATAGAAGACTTGTTCCCGGACACTCTCCTAAGTAAGACGCAATAGTCCGCGCTCCCCAATTCACTCGCCATGGAAGTTGTTCTTTGATTCTCTCACAAGTAAGTCGCTATAGTAAGCGTCCCCTCTGGCACTAGATGTAGGTAAACTCACTATTTCACAGTCACTCTCTCAAAAGCCGAAAAGTACACGGCGTTTTTGGCACACGGCCAATATTCTCTCTGCTTTATTATAATATAAAGTTTCCCATAAGTGCTATTTCCATTTCTAGGAGTGTAGCCTACCTATGTGTTCCAGCATAGCGTGTTTTATAATTCATTTTGTTGCGTGTATTAAAACCGCATTTCTACAAAAGCATCCCTGTCATGCTCTCTTCATAAATTGAAGTTTTCTCCTACACACTCATATAGTGTGATGTTTTCCACTGCAATTTACTCTGCAAGGTAAAATAAACTCTCCACGCCATTGCGCTACCAACAGAAGTTATTTATGCATATTACTGCATATTTTCAATGTACTTCAACTTGCAAAGTCATTCTTATTTGCAAGAAGTTGAAGTACATTGTATATAGAAGCTAAGGAAAGACTTAGTAATTGCTTTTAAGTGACTTTCTCTGTGTTTGAAGATAAACTGCTCATCGGTTGAACGTTGCTCGTCAATTGGTGAATATATTGTACCTATTAGCTTATTGTGGACATGAAGGTAATATTTATCCTTTTATTATTACTTGTATATTACTGCATTTAATTCCAGCGTTACCTTAGTTAATCAAGCTCACACTGAGTGGATCCGTAGGAACTTTAACAAACATTTAACTGTGTTTAGCTGCAAGGTTGTATTTCTAACCGTTTACGCAGTTCTTTAGTCTTTATAAGTATTGTTATTCTGATATGGTGTGAAGTCGACACCTAGCACTGACAGAAATAGTCTATATCCTTGCACCGTCAGAGTTAAATACTTTAAATGTTTATATTCGTTTATTTACAAGCTTTAAGTTGTTTTCAAGTAAAATAACATATTCATATAATGCTAAAGGTTTTTATTTTATTTTAAAATTCACTTTAGAACTAACCCGTATGGCCGGTATGGCAGTGGCGGGCCGCGGCTTTGAAAAGTGGTGAAGGGCTACTTAAAATTTTTGGGGACCATGCCCAAACTGCCCAAATTTGTTACTAATTATTACCGTTATTATTTAGGTAAATCATCAAAAAATAAAATATATACATATTAAATTAGCAACAAAACATTTTGTGTACTTACTTGAAGAACAAAAACAACACATAGGTTAACTCGAGGGCTAACTCTCGCTTGCTTAGATACAAGACCGCATCAGTAACTGTCCGTAAGCAAATTCTATTCATCGAACTATTTCATTAAAATCAATTTTATATAGTTAGCGTTTTCTAATTTTAAAGCATCAGAGGCGAACCTATTTTGATTTTGGCCAAAATTTCTAAGCATCAACTGGCATTTCTGTAAATCCGTTCCTATTCCAAACAGAATGTTTATTTGAAAACAGGAAATACGGCCAGCAAAATAATTTTTGTAACGCAGTGCTACTACATAGTACATAGCCAATTAATTTCTAAAACCCAGGAAGACTTAAAATTAATATTGTATGATCTGCCATTTTTTTTATTTCTTTTCTTAAAACCCTGTTTTTAAAATAGTAGTAGGTGGCCCTTGCAATAAAATTTCTCTCTTATCATGATGTTTCCAACGTCTATATGAGTTTCCAACAAATTGCACACTAAGCCATCAATCGGATTCTTCAAAAATTTTTAAGAATAATGCGCTTTTAATATGCTCTGCAAAATCCTCATGTTTGTATTAAATTTATAAAGTAAACCGAACCAAATGAGAAGATGTATTCGCCAGCTTTTCACCCAACGCCAAAGTCTGCTGGCTGCATGGCTTCACTGTTACCATGACAACGCGCGATCAAGTGCATATGAATACTGGGCCCCTTCATCGGCTGCCGAGAATCAGTTAAAGATTTAATAGTACAGTCGGCTGAGAATATTTGCATCGTTTGCAAATGAACTTGTTATAATGAAAAATTATATTTATATTATATTTAAATTAATAGATAGTTAAATATTTCATTTTCAAGTTCAGTTGTTCATTATTTTGGTGAAGAGGCTCTTCACATACTTCACCCGACGAGCCGCCACTGTCCTATGGTAATTTATACTGCCCATGTGTAGTTTGTTTAGAATCGATTCTACAACACTGCCCCCGTTTTCAAAAACGAAAAATCTAATAATAAAAACGGTTAGTAAATACAATTAAAACGGTAAAAAGCTCGTGCACTTTGTCAAAGTCAATTAAAAACTTGACAAAGTGCACCAGGTTTTTACTGTTTTAATTCCATTTACTAACCAATTTAATTTTAGATTTTTTCGTTCTTGACAACGGGGTCAAATTTGTTCCTCGGAACTTCGAGCGTTTTCCAGTTTCTTTAAGAATGTTCAGCTTTGTTATAGTCACTAGACTAGCACTTGTGTTGTTTACACCCTGGGGCCAGAGCCAAAGCGGCTCTATCTTCCAAGAAGCGTACATTAGAGTACAAAGCAGCATAACTCCATAATATAAAGACCAAGCCCCAGAAGCTGTCCTACACGGCTCATGATACCCCAGACCAGACCATCAATAATCCTCGCCGCATCCTTCTGAAGTACAAAAACCCTAGCAACCCCAGCACTTATACCCCAATTCAAAATTCCATACTTGATGTTGGAATGGATATTTGCATAATACAGCGTCATAGGAACAGTACCACGACAGTGCTTTGACATGAAGAACAGCACGTAGCAATGTCTTTTCAATTTATAGCAAATGTTATCTATTTGAAAGTTTCATTTCAGTTTGCTGGCGAAAATGACACCAAGCATCTCAGTATTACTCGACATTTCCACACAATCAGATTTTTTATCAGCAAAAAGCACAAAACCATTCCGAGGATGCATGGAAGCAGAGAACAGTACAGCCCTTGTTTTGGTTTTAATAAGTATTAAATTGTGTTTATCAGCCCATAGCATGACCTTCTCATATATAAATTCAGCAGAAAGTTTTAGTGAAGGTAGGTCACTCTCAGTTATCAAAATATTGATATCGTTTCTGTTCGTTTTGCTTCCGAAGCGAGCAGAAGGCAATGCATGATTTGAAAGTGGTGTTCGTATTGCAGCGACCCAAACTACTGTCCCGCAATTTTAAAGCAACATTTTTATTTTTCAAAAAAATAGCAAATGCAAAAACAGAAAAGTGTACTTGGTCAAACTGCGACCCTTGGTCTATTGTGGCTCACAGCTGTGGTTTTCACTAGGCCAGAAACTCGATCCTTTTCATGAAATCGATTAGCTCTCTGGGGTGGATAGTTTTCAAATCTATAAGTGTTATTTGAGAACTTCCAAACACTGTTTGCCTGGTTCTTTCCATTGTTGGGCAGGAGCATAAAACATGTTCCATTGCGTCTACATCCTCCAAACACAAGCGGCAATCCGTTTCTTCGGAAAGCCCTATTTTGTTATGTTGGGGTTTGGAACCTTCGGCAAAATGCATTAAAACGGAGTTTTATCCACAATACCGAAACAGAATTAATGCACTCGACGCGCGTTTCGCTAACCATGTTAGCATCATCAGGAGATGATTAAGTTTTAAGTAGATAGGTATAGCAGATGTTTTATTAAATTTGATTTTGTGTACTTACAGGATAATAAACCATTTTCCAAACCATTATGAGATTTCACGAAAAGACCTCCTAGTTAAAAATATAAAACGATACCGAAGGGACTTGGAAAAGGAAGGCAACATTATGGCTGAAAGGGGCGATTCCAAATATCTCCATTTAGATTTCATTCCAGTAACATTTGTATTGCCCGCCGATTATAATATGTTTGTGGAAGAATACCGGAAAGCGCCTCAGAGTACTTGGATAATGAAACCTTGTGGAAGATCACAGGGTTCTGGGATATTCCTGATTAATAAACTATCGAAACTAAAGAGATGGTCTAGGGAATCTAAGACCCCCTTTCAGCAGCAGTTAACCAAAGAAAGTTACGTCATATCAAAGTAAGTAAATGTAGGTTAAAATCCTATGTCCACTGAGCTATAGATCCCATATAAATATTATCATTAGGAAAATTATGGACAATTAGAGACCAAACTGATTGGTGTTTGGTTGATTGAGTATAGATATTTAGACTAAAAAACAAGTATTGTTTTAAATAGAAACGAAAACGATAAAAAGATTAAGCAGATGTGCATGTGTACATGCTTTTGTCACTCTGTTTTCAATAATTGTATTTTACTAAGTTTAATTACCTCATAAAATAATAAATATTACATTGACGTGTTTCTTATACCGTATGTCCCAAGTCAAACTCTGTACTGTGTGGTTCCCTGAGTAAAAGGGGGGATTTATTCTTGTGTTGTTTAAAGGACTTGCCTTTCTCATGTCTTACAAAGTTGCATATGACATTGAGAGAGCTTCTAGGTTCCGTTATCCGAAATAAATCCTTATAGGAACTGTTTATAACTTAAGAACACAAAAAGATGACTTCTTTGTAACTGTATCAAACTAGTAAAAGATTATAATCAACATATGGGGTATACAGACAAAAGAGATATGCTCAAGTCATGTTATGAAATTGATCGCAAATCTTAGGAATGGCGACATCGGTTCTTTTGGCTGATTTAACAGTTCATAAATGACTTTATTTATTTCAAAGAAAAATCAATGAAAAAGATTGGCACTAAAAGATTTTAGACTTGCTGCCACGAATAGCCTAATTGGTGCTACTACTAAGTTTTGTCAAATAAGTAGAAAATATTTCCAAAGTGTGATAACCAAATTTAAGCCACAAGTCCCTTTGGAACATAGTCTAAGTAAGACAGGATAAATGCCACTTTCTGCAACTTAGGTTAGATGAGCACAATGTAGCATAAGAAATGAACCTCACCGAACTAAATGGCACTAATCAGCTTGCCATGTAGGTCTGTACCTACAGACCAAATGAAACTTTTTTTTTTAATTTCCGAGAGAAACAATTTGTGGTAAATTTGTTATAAAAATAAAATGTATGAAACAAAATTATTAATTAAGTCGAAATTCTACAATAACACATAAAGATATCTATACCACACTAAATTTGATTTTAGGTACATCGACAATCCTTTGCTTATTGGAGGAAAAAAGTTTGATCTTAGACTATATGTACTAGTGACATCTTTTCGTCCACTTAAGGCATACCAGTTTAAGCTTGGCTTCTGTCGGTTTTGTACTGTCAAGTATGATTCAAGTGTCGCTGAGTTAGATAATATGTACGTGCATTTGACAAATGTGTCAGTTCAAAAACACGGGGTAAGTTATTTTACGCATAAAGTGATATTTTAAGACTCGCAGGCACATAAGGTGGATCGGGGAAAGTGCATTATATATATTTTTCATTTTAAGATATTTTAACCCACAAAAAAAGGTTTTTTACTCATTTTTGTTTGTCTTCTACATAGGCCAAGCGACAGGGCAAAAGGTCGAACAGAAATGAAATTTTGTGGGATGGTAGAGATAGGTTCCCTGATAGTACATCTAAGTTTGCGACCTCGGGGGGGTGCCGCTCGAGGGGTGGGGGATGAAAACTCTGCTTCGCGGCGCTTGGAGGAAAATAGCACCGTTGGAGTAGGTGCTATAAAAAAAAGTTCAAATAAAATATGTAGAAAATAAAATTACGCACAACTTTGGTTTTATGCATTTTTTCGCTCCGACCAATATTTTTTGCTCTAAGGCGCGCCAAACTTGGGGGGTAGTTTGCAAATTTTAATCGCGGATTGAAACAAATATGGGTACCAAACAATTCTGGTATATTTTTTTCTGTAAGAGTAAGGTTTTCTAAGTAAACTGATGCTTGATTCGTTAAATTTGACCTTATATTATAAAAGATATGATTTTTTGAAGTGCGCCCTTACATACTTGGATATGGGCATTTTTCCTCTATCATGATCTACGCTCGATATTTTCTTAGTATTGCTGACCTACAATAACTTTTTTTATTTTAGTGCAAACATAATACAAGAAAATATAATTTTCAACTCGTTTCCACACCACCCTTGAGGTAGAGCTGATCGGCGCGTTTTTTTTTTTAATGTGGTATCCCCAAGAGGCCTATTCCACGGTCGATATCGGAGTTTTATGACATTAAATTGAGTCCTCATCGTCCTCTGTTGGATCGGAAACATTTTCGGCATTTTCTGCGATGTCTTCGTCCAGCAAAATGTGGTTACTAATGTTTTCGCAGGACGTCCCAGTACAATATAAACACAAAACCGAACATTTCAATCCTGCTTTACGGCAACCACAAGCAGGACCACAACCTTTCTGACATCTACAGGAGATAGTCTTAAGCAGAACCTCTGGAGCTGGTTCCTTTAAGATGCGTATAGCGTCTAGTCCTGTTGCGGTTTTTCGCCATCCATGATCTTCTGGAGTTTTGTGGACTCCCCGCCAGTTTTGAACTTGACAATAGGTTCGTAAGGAATGATGATAGCACGCATCGGATGTTGGTGGCAGTGACGCAAGATTAAAGGGGTTTTTGGAGACGGCCCGTACAAAGTTGGTATACCGCAGAGAATCTAACGTGAGATGTTTGCTGTCTGCACCATACTGCCGCAGCATGAACAGTTCGCCAGCGGCTGCTACTTTCGTGAGTTCTGCATTGGGGTCATCATATACCTGAATCGTCTCGGTTATTGTAGGATTTTTTCCAAAGTTTTAAGGAATCGAATCCTGCCTTGATTGAATAACGCCGATGTGATGTCACAACCACTAAAGGCATGTACAAATAAGAGACATTTTGCAATAGATTCATTATATTGGAAGCTCTGGGGTGAATAGAATACATCCTCCTTATTGCCTCTACCCGGCTTACGAAAGTAAACATTTCCCATGTTAAACCCTTTTGGGGATTTCTCTGGCTTTAGCAGTCAACAGCACAAGTAAATCTACGTCTTCGCCAATAACGCAAACGGAGGAAAAAGAGGAAGCAAGTTCGATAGCAGTCTGCACAATTAATGTATCTGCGTCTTCGACCGCCTGCTTAAAAGTGTAATTCTCTGCTTTCAACTTTATCTGCAGCATTGCAATGAGGCACCTTTTGTTAAAGCTGTTCGATAAAAAATTTTCTTGCGACACAGTTGGAATCATGGATTCATCAAAGATTACATTCGTGCTGCTTTGCTGCTTTGAACGGCGGTTTCTTTCAGCAGATTTCGTACCTGCTTCTGTCCCACTTTCGGGATATCCATCAAAAATAATACTAGTATTCGGCCCATAATGCCTTGTAATGTAATGAATGTAATTTGCACAAATGATTGCAAATGAATTTTGACGGCCCTACAGAACACGATGGAGCAAGAAGCCACCGTCACCAGCACCGCGACTCTAACAGCGTGCTCGATACGAATGCCCGTGTTGTTCCAAAGTATGTTGAGTTGCGACAACAAGCGCCGGAAGCTTGGATTTTGTGGGGGTCAGATTTTTTGTCTCTCTCTAACGACGTTATTGATGGAAAGACACACTAAAGCACTGGTGGAATTATGAAGTGGTCTCAAATAAGATGTCAACGGTGTTAATAATTTGAAGTGGAACTGTTTCACAATTTTAATTTTTAACTAAAGTTTGGTCATTATGGAGTTTTTATTTTTTATTTTATGAGTTTTTAACTTTCACAATTTTAGTTTTCAATTAAAGTTTGGTCATTATGCAGTTTTTATTTTATAAGTTTTTAACTGTAAATTATTTAGTAAATATAACAATAGACAATTTTCGAGCACTGTTTTACAAATAATAAAAAAATATCGCCCGTAGATCATGATAGATGAAAAATGCCCATATCAGACTATGTAAGGGCGCACTTCAAAAAATCATATCCTTTATAATAAGAGTTCAAATTTAACGAATTAAGCATCAGTTTACTAAGAAAACCTTACCCTTACAGAAATAAAATATACAAGAATTGTTTGGTAGCCATATTTGTTTCAATCCGCGATTAAACTCTGATTTTGTTAAAATTTGCAAACTACCCCCCAAGTTTGGCGCGCCGTAGAGCAAAAAATATTGGTCGGAGCGAAAAAATGCATAAAACCAAAGTTGTGTGTAATTTTGTTTTCTACATATTTTATTTGAACTTTTTTTTATAGCACCTACTCCAACGGTGCTATTTTCCTCCAAGCGCCGCGAAGCAGAGTTTTCATCCCCCCACCCCTCGAGCGGCACCCACCCGAGGTCGCAAACTTAGATGTACTATCAGGGGACCTATCTCTACCATCCCACAAAATTTCATTTCTGTTCGACCTTTTGCAAACAGAACCCCATATTTTGTACCCAACGCTTGGCCTAACAGGGTATAGCTCGAACGTATTTTTCATCATTATAGTGTTGCATTAAAAATAATAATAATGAGTTAGTGAAACTTTGTTAGATTTTTCTCAACAAAAACATAAATATTACAGTAGAGGTAAGATTAATTTGAAGATATCCTTTTCTTTCAATTGGTTTTTACAGATTTCATATATTTTTAATAGTTCAGAAGTTATTCAAAGTTGTTGAGAAAATTATTTGCCAAATTGGTTTTCGAAACAAAAAGCGGAATTTATGAATCTATTGTGTAATTACTTAGAAAACATGAAGTTAGAATGCTTTTGTTATTACAACGGTAAAAACTAAAAATATTGTTCTTTAGTGATAAACATTGTAAACAGACACATACATACGTAAGTATACCTAATTTCAATGTGAAAATAAACATCTTACATTCAAAGGAATATTATAAGTATTCTTAAAATATAAAATAAGGAGCCGTTTCTTAAAATGGACTAATCAAAGTAAACCATCGCTCAACACTGAAACTCTTGAAATCAACCTGAAACGTCAGCTCAACTGGTTTGGGTAGAACTCATTGAATATCCTCTTTTCGGGATATTATAGCAGCGGCATCAATCTCTGGATCCACAAATGTGGAAGAAGTTAATATTTTTCCATGAGGTCTTCTTAAAAATGTTACTTCTGGCTCACCATCGAGAACCCCTTGAATTTAACCGACGCAATATCACACTTCCCTTACTCTAAAATTTGACCAGAACCCAGTCCGTGCATATTTTTTCTGCATTTATGGCATCGTTTTCTCTTTCTGCAATATCATTGAAACTATCATCTTCATTGTTGCTTTCTCTCCACGTCTGATTCGGAATCTTCAGCGGTATTGTGTTTTAAAAGTGATCTCTTAAATTTCTTTTTATTTCTTTTAGTGACTCTATATTTAATTTCTTAATTCTCTTTTCCTTCATTCTACTTTTTTCAGTTTATTTTTTAATTTTTTTCTTCGTCTTGCTCTCGAATACGCTTGTAAATATGTTCACTCGTAATTAGTTCACATCCAGAACTTACTTTACTTCTAACCTTGTTTCCTGATCTGGAAAATTGCTTTACCGTGTCCAATAGAAGGCCTTCAAATGAATGTTTTGGTTTTGTTGCTTCATAAATTTGTGGTACCGGAACATCTGATTGCGTGGAAGTTGAAGGTGTTGGTTCAGGAATAATGTCCATTAGTGTGACTCCATCTGCGTCGCCTTCATTCTGAAGTTTGGACTGTTCTAGCTTCCACTTATTCAGTAAACCTTGGTCATATACATAATCAGAAATAACTTTGACATCGAACGAATATACGCTAGCTTTGCGAATACATCTTTTGAAAGTCTTTGTCCAACGTGTTTTCCTTGCCAAAAAGACAGTTCTTGATCCCAACATGTTTTAATCAAATTAAACACGCACAGATCAAGTGGCTGGAGGAGGTGGCTCAAATGGGGTGATAATTTCAGTATGTGAATGTTTCCCCTTTCCCTATTTCAATTACTTTTATGCCTATATGAGTGGTGTGGCCATAATGTACCTACTAACAAAATTGACCTTTCATTGCCAATTTGTCCCAAAAAAATTTTCTCAAGGAAGTTTTCAAATATATCAGCTTGTATCCACCCATTATCAGACGAAGCCACTTCCTTGTGGAGTTACCCACCCCTCCAAAAGTGACTTTCCTTTGTAAATAATTAATGGAGGTACTTTCTGCCCTATTGCAATACATGCAAAAAGGGCAGAAATAATCTCACGGCCTGAGAGTTCTTGTAGTAAGGACATTTTTCTTACAAACAGCTTTGATTTTTGACGGGTAGAAAATGAGGGCTCATCCAAGTTCCAAATACAAGAAGGCTGTTCTGTAAGTCCGAGCTCTTCTATAGTCGTTTTTAACATATCAAAATACTCCTATGTAATAAACGGATCCCTTGCTTGTTTCCTCGCAAATTCCACAGGTTTCTTGAGGGATAAGTTTTGATGCTTTTTAAATCCGCTAAACCACGTTTCTAGGGAAATGCTGTTCTTAAAAGGTGTGTCGATTTCATTCCTTTTGGTATAATCGCCAACCAGGTTCAGAACTTCCATTCTTGACAATCCAAACCCGTGTTTTTCCATGTCCAAAATATCTTCTTTCAACTGCTCTTCCTCATTTGGCACTTTAACAGGCGGTCGCCTTGAGAAGCTGATTTCGTACCTCGTCGACCGCTCACGTGATATGATATGTTGTACACCTTATGGCTTTGACATCTTCCATGGCTTTTGCTTAATCTTCTTTTAAGTAGGAATTCCCTCGTTTCGTTTTATGTATATAAGTCCTGACCATTTTCTGCAAATGAAAATTTCTTACATCACTAATGCCCAGTTTCTCAAAGTATAGATAACTTTATTCTTCACATAATTCCTATGACAACGATTGTTAATACAATTGTAACCATAGTAATTATAGGCTTCATAACTTTATACAATAGATATCTGGTACTTCAGAAACCGGGCATAAGTGTTGGGGAAACACCCCATAGTTTGGTGATAATACCCTGTATGTATGTAGTATAAATGAGCCATGATTAATCCACGAATATATTTATTTCACCCCAGGTAACCGGAAATTTGCGCATTTAAAACATTGTATTTGAGTTTTTCATTACGATCCCTTAGTCCGAACCTGGTTTGTCGGTATAATAGAGTCCGTCATATACTATGATTCGAATAAAGCGAAATGACACACCATCAAGAAAATCGTTTGGAATCGTTTCCAATTTAATATATCCTTGTCTCAGTCAATGTTGTGTAAACAACCACATGCCAAAGAAAGAAAGAAGATGCTTTTACCCTCTCAAATGAAACTGACGCTTACCTTCCTGCTTTATTTGTCCTTCCCGCAAAAATTAGATTTCAGTTCAGTTTCAGCGTTCACTGGAATAGCGGTAAAACGTGCTGTCGCTCCCTCTGACCAAAGGTCAAATTCCTTTTGGGCCAATTTCTCCTTTTGTATGCACAGATATTTGTAGAATATCTAGTGTACCTCTGTTACTTTTGTTCACACTTGGCCAAATACCTCTTTTGGGCGTTTTAACGCAATTCTGAGACAATACAAATTCGTAGCGTCTCTTGTGAAGAAGAAGTAAAACTGTAAAAATGGCTCCTGCAAATTGGCTGTAGAGAAGATCCATTCCAATCCCAGCAGATGGAATCCAATGTGCGAAGTTAAATAGGCTACCCCTGGGTACGATAATAGTAGAGAAACTAGGAGATCAAGGTATTTGTAGAGTGAAAGGAAGTTGAAATTTTAAAGACAAAAGTTTCATTTTAAATTAACAAATCAAGGCTTTTTAGTAGATATTTAATTATTAATTAAGCAACCTTTTGTATATTTATTTTATGTGTGAAATAATGAATGCATCAAGTAGTGTAGATATTGTATAAATTGTATATATATTTTTTGTAACAAATACAAATGCATTACTGCATTATTAAAGTACGTAGTTAACCTACTTACCTAGTTTCAATTCACAACTTATGTCTAAAACCGCCACCACCCTATCTTAATACAGTCCACTAAATTTACGGGTAGTTAATTATACTGTTAATTGCTACCCCCACCTTTGTGGTCAGAGTAAATTAAAGAATTTAATTTGTTTGTATCGACCACTAAGAAATAAGTGACTTGGCCAGTGTAAAATATTTTAAAGTTAATTTTATATGCTGCGTTTAGCAACAAAAGATGCTATACTTTGCGGTAAGAATTATTGAAAAGAGGTCAATACTCTTCGGTTAATTAATCCTAATTTTATTGATTCGATTTGTTGTCAATAAGCTTAAGGTTGCCGCATTTATTAATGTAAATAAATTTTATTCTACATATAGGTTAATGATATATTTGTATTAGCTTTTATAACACTGTTGTGGCCTTGAGTAGCTATTTTGATCATCTCTTTCTCTTATGTAGGCACTTTGAGACTATATTTATTTTAGTTTATAAGCGAACCACAGATCGCTTAGGTTTGATCAAATTACTAAAATAGGATACTATGTTATTGATATAACTTTGCTTAATGTATATTACATTACCGTAGAACGGCCAGCAAAATATTCTATATTTTTAAGAATTGGGTTAATAAAGCCTACTGTAACTCCTCATTAAATCCGTTAAATTCATATTTTATTTTCGGTTTAAATATTTCACAACTTTTGATAACTTCTGATAATTTTTTGGGACCTCTGATATTTATCTTTCCACGCGGCATGCTGCAATATTAGCAATATTCGGTTGGTACTGTTGGTGGCACTGGGTAGTAGGAATGGGCTATTTCCCATAATTGCTGCTGTCGATTTAGATTTTTAAGAGTTTATCATTTTGTTGGGTAATATTTTCTAGTATTTCTTGGACAATTTAATTTCAGCTCATTAATTGTGGCTTCCGCCGTCGTTTTACAACCATAATAAACGAAAACTAAGTCGTTTATTATCTTAGAATTATTCCTCCTATCGATTTGTGAAGCATTTGACGGCCCTACCTTTTTTTCTGATCTGACGTTAGTTCTCCAATTTCGTGGACGTGGAAATAGGCAAATTGACTGAAACCGATGACCTTGTTCTTCTAGAAATACCCTTTGGTGATAGAGGAAGGTTTTTGCTTTAGTGCAGTTTTAGTGACTCAGCTTTTAGTATTGCATTTTATACTACCCTTCTGGGGGATATTGTGTTGAGTTTCTAGTTTGTGTTTTGACAGTGTTGACACGTCCGATTTATCGGGATTTAAATACTGCACTAGGTAAGCGTTTTCTGGAATTAATTTTTTTCTATTGCTTGTGAAGCACGTGGACGCCATTATGGTAATGGCTATTTTTCGTTATTTCTAGAGGCTTTCCGAGCTCATCGTACAAGATCGAGACCGTTGATTCTCTAGCCACCCTTCGGCACAAGCGAGGTAATTATTGCTAAAGTTTTTTTTGTCTAATTTAACGATTTAATTGCCTTATCTGTGTTAACCATTTTTTTTTGTACTCTGACCACCATTTGCTTTGCATTCCATGAGTTATTTTATCTATTCCCTTTTCATATCTGAATTTTTATTTTAACGCTCATTCGGTAAATGTTCAAGTATTTAGCATTTTTCCCGAAAAAAGGCGAAAAGTGGAGTTTTTGAACTTTTTTACGTTTTGAGCCAATACTTGGGCTTGGGAGCCACCGATGGTTAATTGCGATCTGATGTCCGTTTTCGAGTTTTTACCTAAAATGTGTAGCTTTTCAAAATTTTGCTTTGATATACGATAACTGTCGAAAAAATTTAATTTTGATGACATTTTCTGGGCATATTATTTTTGACGGTCTTCCGAACCCTATTGAAATTGACAGAAAATGGCGAGCAGGAATATATTTTCTGGCGTGTTGTATATGTTTGAAAAAAATGGTCAATTTGGGTCGTTCTAGCGCCTAAAAAGTAGCGAGGATCGTAAAATTGAGACACGGCTCGATATGGAATTGCTTCTCTGTTCCAAACATGTCGGGAAAATGAACTTTTGAGGGAAACTGTAAAAATATCTATTATAGGTAAAAAAATGAAGGTTTCAATTTTTTTCTCGAGAAATATTTTTTTTACAGAAAACCCGATCACTTGACTACACCAAAAACTGTACAAGGTTTTCGAAAACCGAATCGCGAATAAACTAGAGGAAGACCTCGAACAAAACAACATGCTCAGCGACCTGCAGTTTCGATTCAGGCAAGGAAGTACGGTCGATGCTATTGCAAGAGTTGTCGGCATTGTGGAGGAAGACAAAAGGGTGTCTTCTCCCAATGGAAACATTGCTTGCTAATAAAATACGCAAACAAGGATCTAATAGCGAAGGCTATGGCCAGAAGAGAATTTAACAGAGAACTCAGAATGTAATTAGTCATTTTAGGGATAGAAACACTATTCTCCTTCAAAGCAAGGAACATGTACGGGTCTTCTGCGAGGTCCATCTGGGATCGGTCCTTGGACCTATTTTATAAAACATCTCATATGATGACGTCCTAAGAATGGATACTCTGACTACTCTGACATGACGATTCTAGCTCAATCTGGCGAAGTATTAATAGAAAACGGAAATTATTCCTTAAGGATATTAAAAACTTAAATAGAGGAACTCGAGCTAGAACTGGCTACACATTCAACAGGAGCCGGTATTTTACCCGGAGGAAGAAAAACAAATAACCTAGAACCCAAGAATACAGATAAAACAATATAACCGACAAAGACTATAAAATTCGTTGGCGTAAACCTATCGTATAATATGAATATGTAGCCACATATTAATAAAGCACGCGAAGACGAAAACTAGGAATACTACCAACAAGAGGATGAAGATCAACACGCATTTTTTGAATGCTTACAATGAGAACATAAGGAACGAGAGTTGAGATGCAGAATGAGCGTCGAAACAATGATAGAAGAAATGCTGGAATATAGGGAAATTGGGAAGAAATAAGCCGCTATGTAAAGAAATAATAGAAGAGAAGAAATTCCGACAGAAGAGACAGTAAAATGAATTAAGAAAGGAAAAGAGAGTAAATACATTGCTAGGATGCACAAGCAATCAACGTGCGTCTGGACGGCCTCGCCCTGAAGGAACACGCAAGATATACCAGACGAGGACACACACATCCATTAAGTGAATGGGGTTTTTAGGGGGGCGAGCCGCACCACACTAAGGCTGGCAGAGCTTTCTCCTACATACAGTATGAGCTCATTGAAGTTATACTTCGCAATTTCTATTTTTGACACGACTGGTCACCACATAATATTTTATGCATAATCCCCCTCCAAGGTTACCCCCATGTGAGGGCCTCACATGGAGTTCAAAATAGGGTATGCCGGTGCAGTACTAAGTTCCGGCCTTTCACCAAGGTTTCGTCAGTGGAATAAGGCGTAAACGGTTGAAGCTGTTGCGAGTCTGGCATACGAAAGTTTAGTAGTTGGGTTTAACGAGTTAAAAGGGGTATATGTTAAAGTATGATAAATGGTTGTATTTAAGATTTGACGATTTAAGACTTACTGATTACTGCCCCTAAGAATTCTAAATTTGCATTGGTTCCTGAGCCAGAAATAAAGAACTTTGGTCTGCCCTTTTCACATGATCTACCCGGGGAAAATAAAGTGAATGACGTGTACAGTCTAAAATCATTAGGCTAATATATTAACGTATCAACAAACACCCCTATATATATTTTTAGGGATTTGAGTTCAGGAAGTTCATGGAAAAATGCCTAAGCCGTCCTCTGTACCTCTTCCATTCGATGCAGTTTTATAACTATTATCAAAGACAATCATACTGATTGTCTTTGCTATTATATTTCCGAAATTAAAAGTGCTATTATTTCAGGGCGAATATAATTCACTGCATGGCGGAAAACTGAGTGTCCAAAATTTACGACTCTACTTGGAAAGCACGAGAGGGAAACAAGTAACGGAAAAGCTATTCGATCAAATCAGTTGGTTAATAATACATTGCCTGAAAGCAATTGCGCCAGTCATTTCAACGGATCGTCATTGTTTCGAATGCTATGGATATGACATTATCATTGATAATAAATTGAAACCCTGGTTGATAGAGGTAACAATGAAATTAGTTAAGTTTGAGGCTTCTTGTGACCCTAAAATATTTTTCTGCGTAGACAGAGGCAATTTATGAATTTAACAATTTTGCCTTTTATTATTATTTTGTAGAGAAAAGAAACCACGTTAGCTGTTGATATTATTTTATCAGCTTGCTTTGCTTGTATTATAGACATGCAGGCTATTAGGATACTAGATAATTATATGTCAACAATATCTTCTTACTTGAATATAGAGAGTCATTCAACAAACAGTGAGCAGGGCTCATAATTTTTCATTTTAAGATAAAAAACAAATCCGAGAATAACAACTGCTATTCGATCGTTTCATGTAGCGGTAGCAAATTGCCGCAACAACAGAACTACCAGAGAAAAAACGTGAGGCAATTCAAGAATGTTTTACACTGAAAAATGTGATAGGGTCATGTGAATAATAACGTTTTCGACTTTTCAGTTTTGTTAGTAGTAAAATGAATTATTGTTGAATATGTAAATTTTGGGATGAAACTTTTAGAATGAACATTTAGGAATTAAACTGATATTATATGAATCGATTAACGCAGTCTTAATCAGTTAATGTGCTGCATACTTTTTAAGATTTGATAGATAAAATCTAATGTTTATAAGGTAACAGTTTACTACAATTCCGTCACCAAAATGTGCGGTTTTATATTAAATTTCGTTATAATAGTCTCCAAGTGAAGAGCCTTAAACAAAATTACCAGACGCAAATGTCAAATATAAAAATTTGGTTAATATTTTCTTACTAGTATCAAAGAGGCTTCTTAAAATAATTGCCTCTAAGTAATTGTTTAGTATAATCCCTTCACCCCACCTTACGTTGCTTTGTTAAATATCTTTTAAGTGCTTAACTGAAGAACCGTAAGCAAAATTAACTGGCGCAAATTAACCCAGATCTATCAAAGTTTAACCAAATTCAACCCCACGTAATCAAATCTAACTCATCATAGTGAATCCAAACCAAAACGACTCAAAGTATCCAATAGTATCCAAACTAAACCAAGCTAACACAAACTAACCAATGCTAACAATTATTTTGATTTATTTAAGTGATGTTTTGAAGATAACCACCCAGAGTACTGATATTCGTGAGCTCTGGGCTGTGTGGGACTCCAGCGTCAGTTCGTCCCATCGAAATATTTTCTTCAATATTCCCCGGTACCACCGCCAGGTATTTCTTCCGGGAGTCTGCAGCAAGTCAAATGAATTGTTTTCGCCTCTTTTTTTCGTTATATTTTTCTATTTTTATTCTCCTCAGCATGTCTTTTGTTACTTTCCAAATTTGTTAGCTTTCCATCACCAACCCTGGTTCTCGTCTATATCTCATGCCTGTACCCTTGTCTCCCAATTTATATCAGAAAAACCCTTACCGGCGACTGAAATTATTACTGTAGACAGGACCAGATTACAACAATTAATCAAGATCTAGAGAATGTTCGAACCTGGGGCGACATGAGTTTGGTCCAATTTAATGCTGCAAAAACCCAAGCAGACACGTTTACCAAGAAAGCTAATACGGCGTGCCCTGATATCATCATGGCAGGATCGACCATTCCTTCTTCCTCGTCAATTGTACTACTGGGTGTCTCGGTCAACAGCAATATGTCATGGCATGACCACGTTGCTAACATCGCAAAGTCATCCTCGCAGAAGCTTGGTGCGCTATTTCGCAACAAAAAACTATAAACACCGCAGCAGTTACTCTTCTTCTACAAAGCGTAAATAAGACCGTGCTTAGAGTATTGCTCACACATCTGGGGTGCCGCACCTAAGAACACCCTAAAGCTGATGAATTCCATTCAGAAGGGAGCTGTGCGTCTTGTCGGCGACGCGGAGTTCTGAATAGTCTGGAACATCGAAGCCATGTGGCCAAGATTTCCCTGTTTTATAGATATTTTCACGGTAGATATTCCCAGGATGATGGAAAATCTGCCGTGAAAATATCTGTAAAACCGGGATATCTCGGCCACATGTCTGCGGTGTTCCAGACTATCCAGATCCCGGATCAACTCCGGGATGCCGACGAGACGCACAGCCCTCTTCCGAATGGAACACAGCAGCCTTAGGGTGTGCATGTGTGAGCAATATTCTAAGCACGGTCTTATTTGTGCTTTGCAGAGCAAGAGCAGCTGCTGCGGTTTATACAGTGTTTTGCTGCGAAATAGCGCACCAAATTTCTGCGATGCTGATTTTGCGATGTTAGCAACGTGGTCATGCCAGGACATATTGCTGCTGACTGAGGCACCCAGTAGTCCGATTGACGAGGATGAAGATTGGTCGATCCGGCCATAATGATACCAGGGCCCGTCGTATTGGCTTTCTTGGTAAACATGACTGCTTGGGTTTTTGCTCCATTGAACTGAACCAAATTTCTGTCGCCCCAGATTCGAACTTTCTCCAGATCTTGATTAATTGTTGTAATCTGCTCCTGTCTGCTGTGATAAGTCTCAGTCGCTGGTAAAGGTTTTTCTGACCTAAATTGAGAGACAAGGGTATTGTCATCTGCAAAACTGCAAACAGGATTATTTGGTTCGTTCAGCAGGTCATTGATATAGTATGGCGCCCTGAGGCACTCCCGGATTAATGGTGAATGTGTCTGAGATGTGTCCATCAACTGTAACGTGCAAAGATCGGTTCTTAAGGAAACTGGCAAGCCAGCTGCAGAGAGACGCTGGCAGTTCGATGAGCAATCCTTCATTCGCTCTATCAAATGCCTTTCAAATATCCAACGCAATCGCTCGAGATTCTCCGTAGTTCTCAATTGCCCTTCTGCATATATGAGTGACATAGGCCAATATATCTCCGGTCGATCTCTGTTTGCGGAAGCCGTATTGGTTATCGCTCATTTTTCTGTTGGTCTCGAGGTACTTGAGTAGTTGCTAAATGACTACACGTTTTATGACTTTAGAGATTATTGGAAGCAAGGCAATTGGGAGATCGTTTGAGGGTGTAGTTTTCTTGGATTTTTTTGGAACAGGTTGTACTCGAGCGATTTTCAAGAAGATGGGTAAGACAGAGAATAAGGTCTGGAAAAAATTGGTGTTAGTAACTTAGTTCGATGGCGCAGTTCTTTAACACGATGGCAGGTATTCTATCCGGCCCTGATGCCTTTTGCTTTGAGGATTTTACGAATGTCACGATGGTAAAACCTAACTTCTGTCATGGTAGTGTGGATATGGTGGGGAGAGCCTTGCCCGAGAATAACATCCGCAGAGAAGCGACAAAAACCGTCGGCACCTTTCAAGTTGGAGAGCCAAGTTCAATTTGTCATATGTGACAGATGACCGGTTTAATACACTGAGAGAAAAGTAATGAAGGGAAAAGAAATGCTATACACCGATAAAACTGGTAATTATTTACATGTTTATTATTTACTTTGTTAGAAATGTATTATGAATAGTAGTTATCTTTTAAGATTTAACGGTTTAACTCGGAGATTACTGATCGCGTTCTAACCTTTTTGCAGTGAATACTTCTTTGGTTTCATGAGAGTGTTTTTTCAAGGTCTCATCACGACATGGTCTATGTTTTCGTCTCGCGTTACGAAATTTTCGTATCGTTGAATGGACGACTAACACAAACTAACCAAATCTATTAAAATCGTTTATAGCGTATCGGAACCGGCTCCAATAATTAAAATAAGTTAAGACTAAGTGAAACTAACCAAAAGTTGAATCGACGACTAACCCAAACTAACCAAATCTATCAAAATTGATTATAACGTATCGGAACCGGTTCAAATGACTAAAATAAGTTGAGACTAAGTGAAACTAACCGAAAGTTGATTGGGCGACTAACCCAAACTAACCAAATCTATTAAAAATTATTATAACGTATCGGAACCGCTTCAAATGACTGAAATAAGTTGAGAATAAGTGAATTTAACCGAAAGCTGGATCGACGACTAACCCCAACTAACCAAATCTATTAAAGTTGTTTATAGCGAGTCGGAACCGGCTCAAATAAGTAAAATAAGTGAAACTAACCCAAAGTTGATTCGACGACTAGCCCAAACCAACCAAATGTATTAGAGTTGATTATAACGTATCGGAACTGCTTCAAATGACTAAAATAAGATGAGAATAAGTGAAACTTACCGAAAGTTGATTGGACTATTAACCCAAACTAACCAAATCTATCAAAATTGATTATAAGTTATCGGAACCGGTTCAAATGACTAAAATAAAATGAGACTAAGTGAAACTAACCGAAAGTTGATTGGACGACTAACCCAAACTAACCATATCTAATCTTCGAAGATTAACACAGTTCACGATAGTATATTACATAACGAGAATGAAGTAGCTTACTGAACGAGCGAGCGGAGCGAGCGTGGGCTGTAATCGAACGAGTTTGTAATAAGCAAATTTCCATTCAAGGAGTGTACTATACCTTTTCTAAGACTATTTTTAAAATGCCACTAATACTAATAATTATTACCGATTTGAACATCAACTCTTAAATAATGTTTTAGGAATACAAACAATAAAAATTGCCAAAAAATCAAGGCACAGGTAACGCGATACCGAGAAGTCCCGCGATTTGAGCGGTTTAAAACCTAATTTGTTTGGCACACTATGTATTATAACGTACGACTCTGCGTTAGTATTCTTTACGCATACTTGTGTGTAAGAATTGTTTTACTTATTAAGTAATCTGTACGTAAGAAAGTGTTTACTATAAGAGTAGAAAAAAATATTTTACAAAAAAATTATGTGCCTCACCTTTATAAGCACACAACTGAAGTGCAACTTGAGATATTGGAAATTGAATTTTTATCTTCTTTTAAGTTTTTTTTCTCAACTTTTGCCCCCGGTATCGACCCTTTTCTTATTATTTTTTTTGTTTTTTTTCAACTTTTTTTCGCCGAAAACCGCGTTTTTTTCTTATTAGTTTTATTTAATTCGCTTTATAATACTTTTATTAACTGTCCGAACAGTTTTTTCTTTTTCTTAACTATTATTTTTTTCTCATTTAGTTTTATAATACTTTTATTAAGTTTCCGAACAATCTTTTACTTTTTTTTATTATGTTTTTTTCTTCTTTCCTTTTATAATACTTTTATTAACTTACCGAACATTTTTTAACGTTTTTTTCAGTTTTTTCCCAATTTCAAAAAAAATCCATAAAGATTTTTTTCTCCGACCTCATAGCTGAACTCCTTCGCTTTTTTTGCCAAAAACCGCGTTTCTCTAACTTCTTTTTAATAATATATTTTTTTCTTATTTCGTTTTATAATACTTGTATTAGCTTTCCGAACAATTTTTTACGGTTTTTACCCCGTGACACGGGGTCATCGCTTGTCAGATTTTCGGTTCGAGGCTCCGTTGCAGAGATATCATCTAAAAACCTTTTTTCCCCCACAATCCCCCTTAAAGAGCCCATATGTTCAAAGGTAGCCCCCCATGAGGCGCACCTACCATACAAAATAACCCTTCTCGTTCTTCCGAAATTAATTATTTTCGTTTTTTCATCTTCCCCCTCTCCTGGCCGAACGGGGGGTTACCGCAGAGAACATCTTCTCTGGTTACGGAGTCCAGTTTTCATCCAGGATCCTCATTTTATCCCGGCTACATGTCCTGAAAATTTCAGCTCTCTAGCTATACTGGAACATGCTTAATTAAAGGGGCGTTTCACTTTGATAGGCGTTTAATTTTTTCTAACATTACCCTCGCTAAAGAAGTTACTTCAATAATAATTAACACAAAAACAAACCAAATAAAATTGGCACTCACGCAAAAATTTTGTCGTCGACCACTGTACTAAACAAATCTCGGACTAAACAAACTGACAAGCACGTGGAGATGACAGTTGGCTGGTTTACCTCCTACTCCAAATTTTTGGGCGGGATTTATGTTGTCGCTTCTCTGCGGTTGTTATTCTCGGGCCTTGCTATGGAGGACGATTAAGATAGAGTGCGATGAAAATATTTTGGCGAGCATGTATGCTTTTTCTTTAGCTGTTCGTCTAACTTTTTCGTTAAACGTTTTTGTAAAGTTATTACTTACTTCCTTTGCTACCGACCAGAAGTTCCTGGAGCCACTGGCCACTGGGGCATTACAAAAGTTTATTCCTGGTTCTTTGATTATGTTTGTCCTTATAGTTTCGTCAATCACACGTTTGCATTCGTTTCTCGCTTCGGTAAAATAACTGCGACTTTCAGCGGTCTCATTTTGCTGCCAGTACTTGTAGGCTTGTTATTTCCCTCCTACGGCTTTTTCGCATCTTCTGTCGAACCAGGGCTTTCCTTTTGATGGTAACTTGATGGAATTTGGGATACATGCTTCCATTCCTGAGGCGATTACTTGCGTAATATCTTCGCAACGGACTCCCAGTTTGCACAAGTGTAATGACAAATTTTATGAGGCAATGGTGGACCCTCCTCGAGGAGTGGCAGTTCACAAACCGTTGTAATAAGTTTGGGGTCGGAAGTACCTAATGGCGGACCAACTGTAATTGTGTACTAGTCAGAGTTTGTGGTTAGAAAAGAATCCAGAAAGGCGGCAAATTCTCCCCTCTCTGAGATCCGAGTTGGTTCGTCTACAAGTTAAGTAACCCCGCAGCTGATGGAAAATGCTTCAGCTTCTCTATCTTCGTTGTCGGTCTTGTTGTGACGTTTGAGCCAGTTGGTGTTATGGGTATTGACATCTCACAAAACGATTATTTCTGAATTGGGGTAACTGACCTGTATTGAATCAGAAGTTGTAGCTAGTGTTGTAAAAAAGCTTTAGTACAGCCTATGAACTTGGTCAATCCCTTGGCAGTGAACTTGAGCCACATGACGTCAAGGTTGTTCAGTTCGAGGGTTTCTCGCGCGGTGACATGAAAGGTCGCTTCGAATAAAAGCGCATATTTTGAACTTATGTCTAAATCTGGAGTGTAGGCCGTAACTTAATCTTAAATAAAAACTTTTTGAGATTTTGGCTTGACATTGACATACCCTTTTGGCAAAACAATTGAACATCGGACAATAAAATTATTATTAATAATAAAACAAATTTCGCTCATTTAGCACCTCATTTTTTGTTTAATTTTTAGAATCTACACAAAATTTCCTACATAGTTATTTATAGTCAAACACACAATGCACTGGTGCCGGTATTACATTTTAGTAGTATCAAAGCATCACAGGTGGGGCCAGATATTATATCTGATAAACGGAAAGTTTGATTTCAATAATTATAGTTACTGATTGTTTTAAAGACCTCCAGAAGGTTAAAGCCTTTCTCGACTAAAGAAATCAGTATATAGCAAGCCATTAACACGGCATAATAAACAATATATCACGAATATTGACAGTAATTTTAATTTTCGATTGTTATAAAGTTATAAGTATCCCAATGATATAAAATATATTCTTAATCCATACTATTTTCTAACAAGTGAGATTATTTAATTTTTCCAGATGAATATTTTATATGCACCTTTGTTATTAATCTAATAACTTTATTTTTTTGAGGTTAATGCATCACCTTCTCTTACATCAACAACGGCCAATGACAGGATTTTGAAACACAAACTGTTAGACAACATCTTTAATATTGTTGTTCCTTCCTCTGGAATACCCGAGTAAGTAAAAGTATTAGATCTTATATAATAAATATATTTAATTGGAGTTAATGGTTATTTTATTAAGATATTTACCTACATTTTTTATCATAAATTCTGAAACTATTATTATAAATATACGCAATTGAAAAAATTATTATATATTATTAGGGTGAGACATAATTATATGACATAACACTAGAATGCTAAGCTTACCAACATCTATCTTTCATATTGCAGAGCTTCTTATGCTAAACTAACTAATTTTTTTGGATTGTTATTAATAAAGACCGGATTTTATGCATTTTTTTGCGTATTTTTGTGTTTCGAAGGAGAAATGCATGTTTTAAAAGTTATATCCAAGCATATTTTGAGATTTCTGTGTTATTTTCTTACGTTTAATGACCTCCGCCATCGCGCCGCGCCGGCACCTGAACACCTGAACTCGATTTCTTGCGCTAATAAAGTAATAAAGTACATAAAGTAATAAACTATTCTTCTATTGAGACATTGCATTAGTCTGTGCGTTTTTTTGGCCAGATGTTTAACCTAAACCTTATAAAGTCTATACGAAGTCAGTGTAAAAGGCTAGGAAATTGGGGTACGATCAATTTCTTATAGATTTGCATTGAAATGCATGAAATAAAAATCAAAATCCTTATTGACAGCTCCTCGTACTCGGGTCACCGAACAGATATAGCAATAAAACCGGGCACTATAACCCCGAGAGGCCTGACAAGCGATAGACGAGAGGATTTATATCTGACTTATACCTTCTTATAATAAAATATAAATACTATACTAAAAAAAAAACAAATGTTATTATAATAAGTAAATCTATTCATAAGTATTTAATTATAACGACTTAATTAGTTATTTGCCATAGACAATTTTTATAACATTAAAAGCAATTTGGAAACAAAACACACTACAACAGTTAAATGCGCTCCACTATGAAAAGGTTTACTTTATGGAGGATCGCCGAAATATTTATGGAGGCCAGGTGGCAGGTAATCGTTTTATTGCTATATCTGTTCGATGGCCCGAGTATAGAGCATATGATTTTAACGAGAGTCAGTGCTGTACCGCGTAAAAGTAAAAAGAATTTGTGAGCTTGTGAGCGTCGCACGCCTATGCCGAATTATTCGAAGGAAATGCCGGTTGTCAATCGAGTTTTGATTTATTGCTGCTTACACTGACTTCGTATACACTATACCATCTATAAATTATTTATTTCTTACAGTTTACGAATATTATTGAGGTTGTCGTTTGTCGCAGCTGCGGTTAGTATTGTTACACAGTGAAAGTGAAAGCAGTGATTATGTCGAAAATACGATGTATTTCGTGGATTAAGCCTTATCCAGAAGTTGTTGTGAAAGGCGATCATGTTTTTTGTAGGCTTTGTTCAAAAGTTCTATCCTCTTCGAAGAAATTCCAAATTGATCAACACATTAAGACGCCGCGCGCCGTCTCACATTGCTAAGGTTAACAAGATGAAGTTCGGTCCCAGTTAGTCATCGTTTGGTAGTCTTTTGAGACTTTTAAAAACGAAAACCATGGCCAGTCAGAATTTAACGAAGATCTGTGTAAAATATTTTTGGCTGTTAATATTCCTTTAAACAAGCAAGTAAAGGCTTTTCTGCAAAAATATTCAAAATTTAACGCTCCATATGAATCAACATTAAGAAAAGACGTCGTTGAAATGGTGCTTGGTACCGTGCTGCCGTGCTAGATGAAATAGGGAACGAAATTGGAGGTAACTATATGTAGATTATCGTCGACGAAACAACTGATTCGTGTGGCCGTTACATAGTTAATTTAATGATCGGAAAATTCACAGAAGAAGAACCTGGAAAACCCTACTTCATAGCTGTAACAGAACTGGAAAAAACAAACAACCCTACAGTTACCCGTTTTATTCAAGAAACATTAACACTTTTCTTTTTGCCGCATTCAGTTCCTATAGATAAAATTTTTGTCCTGTTGTCCGATGCTACGCCGTGTATGGTAGAGGCAGGACAGACTTTCAAAATATTTTATAAAAATTTAATTCATGTAACTTGCGTAGCTCACGGATTAAATAGGGTTGCGGTTATTAGAGCTTCCTTCCCGTTGGTCATATTCAAAAAGATCCCATTACGATTGCAGTTTTACAAGGCGATTTTGCCCGGAGTACTATTATAACCTGAGACTGTCGTTGCCAGATGCGACTGTGTATGGCGATTTACAGTGCATTCAAAAATGTAAAGAAATATTTCAAAATGTGTAACAGTCCGATTTTCCAGTGTCAAATATTTTTGAATTTCATTTATATGCCGCATTTAGGAAAAAAAAGATGCTGTATTTTACACTCATCGGTTTATTAGTTCTAAATTTATTGTTTCGATTTGCTGACAATACGGTTGAAATTGCCGCCTTTCTTAATGTAAATTAACTCTATTCTAAGTATGGGTTAACGATATATTTGTATTAGCATTCATAACACGTTGTGACTATATTTATTTTAGTTGATAAGCGAAGCACATTGTTATTAGGATAGCTTGGCTTTATTTATATTTCATTACCGTAGAACGGCCAGCGAACCGATTTATATTTTTAAGAATTCTGTTAATAAAACTCGCCTTTACGCTGCATTAGACTCGTCGATTCATATTTTATTGTCGGTTTGAATATTTCATAACTTTTTGGAACCCTTTGGTTGCCGGCCTCCAATCACCGGCCGATCATTTCTGAGATCGTTAGATCGTTTTGGGACCTCTGCCTTATACATTTATCTCTTCACATGGCAGGCTGCAGTTTTTGTAGTGTTCGGTTGTTCGTTCCGAGTAATAGGGATGGGCTATTCTCCCGTGATTGTCGCTCTCGATTTAGATTTTTAAACGTTTATCATTTTCGTAGGAGTATTTCCTAGCATTTCTTCAAAAATTTAATTTTAGCTCATTAATTGTGACTTCCGCCGTCGTTTACCATCATAATAAACGAGAACTAAGTCGTTTATTATCTTAGAATTATTCCTTGTATCGAAATCACTCGGCATGTTTCAGCCCATTACTATTTCTTGCTGTTCTGACGTAGTTTTTTTAATCTCGTAGAAGGAGAAAAGCAATTGACTGAAACAAATCGAGAGTTCTTCTAAAAGTACCTTTCAAGGCGAGAAGAAGGTTTGCTGTGAGTGCAGTCATAGAGATTCAACCTTTAATATTGTGATTTAATTCCACCCATTTCTTTGGGGATTTGACACGACCGATTTTTTGGGATCCAAATACTGTACTAGCGGCTTTCCAAGTTCATCGAATAAGGCCGAGACCGTCGAATCTCCCGTACACACTAACGAGGGTTTACTAGCAGGCTAGAAGCAGGTTTTTCTAACAGGCCTTTCAAATACCCGGATACTACATCAATTAGCGGGCCACAGTCCAATTACAGGGCCACAACTTTAATTAGCAAGCCACAGTTCAATTTCCGGGCTATTTCTAGCTCCAGGCTACACTGGAGCCAATTGAATTGGCGAGTCCTCTACTAGTTTCGTCCTCAGGGCCAGTGCCTTAGCGGTATCAACAGGTGCCCGGCGCCAGAGTTCGACCGGATCTAAGTGGTATTGTACTGAAGCATTTGTCTTAATTATTATCTTTTGTTTTTTTTTTATTTTTGTGATTAATTATAATGAATTTGGCACTATAGATGGTGCCTTAAAAGAGCCAAGTTTCATTATTCATTTATTTCTCTGACCGCTTGACGTAACCATTCTTAATTTCTCTCTTTTTAATATAAATCAAGCATTGACAGGCTTTAAGACAGTTTCAATAATTGTTTTCTTTTCATTCATTTATCGGTAATATAACCGTTCTGAATTTTCTTTTTTTAATATAAATCAAGCATTGACAGTTGAGCTATAAGATAGGTTTCAGTAATTTTATTCTTTTTATTAATTTATCGAGTCGATTGATATAATTATTGTGGTCATTTATCAATACATATTATTATTGCGATATTTATAAGTGGTGCAGCTACTAGCGCGCGCATACATATATGTAATTAGCTTAGGTAACATCAAAGTGATCACTTCGGTTTGTAGTGTTAAGTGCATTTAGATGTAAGGCATACAGTACCGAGTATTAACAACAGAATTGGTCTCCGTACAATCACAATATAGTACCAATTATTAGTTAAATTTAATATTGACATTTGACATTCTTTTGTCTTTAACTTGCCATTTTACTCTAGATTAATTGTTGCTGTGTTTTCAAAAAAAAGAACTTAGTAGCAAATATATTGTTCCTTAAATTTTAGATTGTGTTTCCTTGTTAAGTTAAGGTTGAGTTAGTTGCTTTAATACGTGGGCCTAGCCACCCTGCACAACACCAGCGGAGCTTTTTCAGTTTAGTTGGACAGAACTGGTGGCGCAGTAACGACCCCACTACCGGGGCCGGCCATTTGCAATACGACTCTCCGGGGCTAGGTTTCCTTTTAATTAAAAATCTTCACTTTTGACTTCAAGAAGAAAAACGTGTTGCAAGTGTTAAACTGGAACAGCAGTTAATGGTGGAACTATGTATTTCTAGCAGACAGTATTTTGCAACTAGAAGAATGGTATACAAGTCTACCAAAGTAAAAAACACAAGTTTTAAGGCTTAAAGGCAAGTCGTAAACATAAGAGAAAACTGTAAATAATGCCTTAGTTCCAAAAATTAAAAATTTACCCTATAACTTCAGTAGATGTAGAGAGATCGTATTCTTTGTACAAACATGTCCTTAGTGACAAACTCCACAATTTTTTAGTTCAAAACCTTGACGCACACGTAAAGCTAGTGCGTTTTACAATTTTTCAAATTAATAATAGTTTAAGTTTGATATAAATTGATGTAGGAAAATTGTATTTGTGATTTAATAAAGTATATACAACTTTTTTTTTATTTTTATTCAATAGTCAATCCCTTAATTTGGTGAAAATTTAATTTAGAAAATCATAATTTTAGTCATTTTATTACTGCATATTCATTGCAAATTTGTATTTTTTTGCATATATCCTGCAAAAATTATAAAATGCATATAATATATTCTTAAGGTTTTTGTTGCATATATGATATAATCTGCTCTTTAGTTATTATCATCGCTTAAATAGTAATGTTTTTATCTACATAACTAATTTGCCTCGAGACAAATATCTTGTGGGAGGGGGGAAATTTCGGCCCTCATGCTCATAATTAGTTAGTAATAGCGATCCTATTAGCGGCAGTATTACTTGGGAAGCTGTTCCTTTAATAGTATTAACGTCGCAGTTGACCCCGAAGAATTGTTTGTTCTTTGTCAGCTTTCAAGATGGTGGTATAACGTAGGAAAAACAATGAAAAAAACCTGCTACATGATTGACTGACACCACAGAAATATGTTGTAATGAAATACTAGTTGTTCGCCAACTGTATACTACTTTCCATAACATAAGATATTTTTTTTAATAAATGATGTTCGTTGTGAGACTCGTTGTCTTTTTTTATGATTCTTCTCAGGGGGTAGGTTGTTTTTCTTACTAGCCGTAATTTTTTGTGGGCGCCAGAGTTCCTACAGACAATGCGAACTGAATATGAATACTTAAAAATATAAATAAATATAAAGATAAAAATAAAAATATCAGAAATTTGCCCTTACAATGCGCAATGTCTCACATACCTCTATCCTGCGATAAATTAAAGAAGTAAATTCCAAAACAACAATATATTAATTATATAGTTAAATTACAAATATGATTGATGAAATTATTTGAAATGGAGTTTATCGATATAATTAAATTACAAATATAATTGATGAAAATATTTGAAATGAAGATTATCTGATGAATAAATTGACTTAGTAATGCAAATGAAAATTAATGTGAAAGATTAAAAAAAGAATGAAGCGTTATCATTGGTCTATACAATATGTTTATCTTCTGATTGGCTAATACTTAGCTTGTCCATTTATTCTGTAACCATGCGATCGTATTGGGACCTCTACTGGAACCGTTTCTGCCTGTTCCCAAGTTAGTATCTGTTGGGTTTATCGAGGACTTATTTGGTTCACGAAGTATTGGTTCCCTCCGAGTAGCTCAGTACAGCAAGTGGACGAACACCTGCTACTTGCCAAGCAAGGTGTTTTCTTCAGCCAAATCGGGTGTGTTGAGTTACATGCAAGAGGAAATAAACTAGTCTTAGACCAATGTATATCGCTAATTAAATAATATGCAAGGAAATATCATGTGAACATCAGTGACAATGTTAAACATATGAGGAAGCAGTCTATAAATTAAAAGTTTACTGGTAAAAGCAGATATAACCAGAAAATTGAATTACAATGTTTAGTTGAGCAAAAACAATAAATAACTACTGTTACTCAAGATATCATTTTCTTTACTTTAAAATATGAAATTCAAAAGAAAATAATGACTGAAATTTAAAATTCAAAAGAAAATAATGGAATGACGTTCCAATTCAGTGACTCTCGGTAAATTTAAATAACTTTAAATTTGATAATAAATAGAGAAATAGAGGTACAACCTCTAACAACGACTCTTAAAACTCAAAATAAGTAATTACTATTACTTTTATTTAGGCCTTTGGCACATAAACGAAAATTGAGCGCAATTGCGCCTCAATTTAATTAAAGATAAAGATAATATAATCACTACCTCGCATTCCAGATAGAAATTACGATAACAGATAAAACCAGATAAATTTACATATGGGAGATTAACCTCTCATAAATGCAAAGTAATGTCGGTACATTAGGATTGGGACTAGACAGGGCGAGTGCTAATAATTATATGCTTGATGTAACAAATAAATTGAAAATTTAATTAAATGAGCCTGAAAAGAAAAAATATTAAAAACGGCAATACTATGAGGGAAAATTCGGAGAAATTCTACTGAAAATTCAATTTACTACCTTTGCAGGAATATATAGAATTTACTCCGAGAATTAACCCAAATAATACTGTTCAATTTAAATGAAAATACGTAAAATAATGTACGTGACCACTGAATGATAAAATAATTACGATCTCCCTAAATTTGGACTAAGCCTCTCTCAAATTACTTGAATTTGATTAATGAGAGACGCAAATATTCACCAATAAATCGGTAATATTACCCAAGATGTAAGCTAATTAAAAGTGGAATATAAAAATTCTAAATTCTTGCTTTAGTCAAATAAGACTAAGCGAATCATAAACAAATATTAACTATGTATTTAAAAATTAAAGACTTAGTTAAATATATTGCAAGATGAATTAAATATTTCGAGAAAAAAAAGTCAGCACTCACCCGTCAACGTCTCAACACAAGATAAAACCTCTCGTATTCAAAATTCAAGACGTTGGACTAAATTATGTTTGTCGATGTTTTATTGGCTAATTCATAACATGTGATTAACACTATAAACCACATAGCGTCAAGTAATAAAAATACCCAATATTAAATAAAGTAATCTATAGTAAAATAAATTCACCCATTCGTGAATATATGTAACTGGCGACTTAAATATTAAATATCGAGAATCATTTGCAATTGAATTGAAATTTTAGTGTAGCGGAATAAGCATATATTCCGTTACAATGTACCGGGTGTTTCACTGTAAATGGACCCCCTTTAACTTTCTCAATTGACGTTTTAGAAAAAAAACGTTCAATACAAAAAATAAAGGGGATGAAGTGAAGTTTTTTTTATGGCATAGCACTGTTGTATACAGGGTGTCCCATAAATGCGGGATTAAACAAAGTTATATATTTTAAATAGAACACCCTATATATTATTGCATATTTGGATTTTGCGGAGAACTCTAGACATATTTCATAAATAATGTCCTATACCTATCTGTTACTGTTTTTGAAATATTGACAGTTGAAAATCGACCATCTACCAAGTTTGACAGCCTGTAAAATCTAAACGGCTAAAGATAGAGCAAAATGGTTTGCACTTTCCTATCTTGGTTTTTCATAAGCTATCGTTTGACATTATTTTTTTTATTTAACCAGAGGTTAAGAAATTCCGGTTAACTTTAACCTGTGGTTAAATCTAAAATTAGTGTCAAACGATAGCTTATGAAAAACCAAGATAGGAAAGTGCAAACCATTTTGCTCTATCTATATTTTTGATTAATCTTGTCAGATACAAACCACTTCAACTCTAAGCATTTTTTATCCCCATCTTGCGCCGTGTTAGTAAATATGAGGTTATACTCAATTCTATCAGTAATGTTTCCAAAGGTATCCCTCTCCATTTAAAATAATACTTCAATAACACTTCACGGCTTCCCTTTCTTTCCATGCAAGCTCGAAGAAAAAAAAACACATAAAAACCTTTCGAATGAGTCTATCTGCAGTATCTTCGTCGTCAAAAGTATGTTTTTTAAGTCTTGAAATGGTAACGATTCCGAAGTCGATTTCCGTTTTTCTAACTTTTGGTGTATCTCTTTTCGTTTTGTATCTTTCGCTTCTCTTTACAGGTTGATTTTTCGATGATACATTGGTCCATTAACATTTTTGCCGGCACGTTCTATATTGTTTTTAGGGTTCCTAAAATAAAGCTATGCTTAGAAAATTGTTTCTGTAACTGTATAGCTATTCATTTTAAATTTTTTTTTGTAGCTCTCTACCTCAATTATTCTCCTGTTATATATAAGCCCTATCGATTAAAATGCAGGCTAGTTGGAGTATGCATGTATGTGGTATATTTTGTAAACTAAACATACGTAATCTAATCAGATCTAACCAACCTAATCCAAACTTATATCAACCATAACTTTCAACACAATTATCAGTTTTGTCAGATCTGAAATTTAATAAGCGTTGCGTTCTGGTTCGGCATTTTCAATGTCTCCCCCGGTTGCGTCTTTGTAAAGTGCTGTGATTTTTTTTACGTCTTGTTTAAAAGCAAGACTTCCCAGACTCTTGCTGCAAGACCAAGACCAAGCCCAAGATAGCGCATTAATTTTCAAGAATAACACCAAGACTCTATGTGCAAGAACAAGACCAAGACAATGCAAGTCTTTGTCTTGGTCTTGCTTTGTTCAGCACTAAAAGAGCTATGAATTGACTGTAAACGTACGCCTTGGGCCTTTTAGTGTCAAGAGCATAATTTTTTTCAATAATTTTGGAGATTTCAGAAGACGAATATTCTCCAAATCAGTCCATTTTGGCGATAATGTTAATGTCACATCAAAAACTATCAAACAACTGCTTTAACATATTAAAATACAATGTAATATCAGTAGCTTTCAGCGGGATATTTTCGCATTTTACAGGGTGATTATCGCTTTTTTTTACTGGGATATTGATATATTTCTTGGCTTTAACTTGAGCGTCAGATACTTGCTTATTCCACTTCAAGATCTCATTCATCGTCACAACAAGGCATTTAGTTTCCTTTGTCGGGGGCGATTTTCGCTAAAATCAAGTGAGAATCGCCCTGAGCTTTATATATAGGAGGTAAATAATCTGATTAGTTTGCTTAGGCAGAAAATCATTGGGGCACAAGGCGAACTCTTCTTTGATCCCTATATGCCTACAAAAGATGGGGCTCCTTAAGAAGGAATATTTCAATTCGAATTGGTAGCATACAGGGTAGATTGCTCAAAAGTTAGTTATTCTAAATTCTAAAATTAGGGCAAATTAATATCAAATAGTTGCTTAGAATTAATATGCATGTCTATAATTCTATCTAAATATTAGTAAGCTTTTAGCAACTAATGTAGTCACCTTAAATTCATCAAATTTTTAATTTTAAACAGCAGACACATTTTACTTAATTATGATAAACATAGTACTATTTATACAATTTTGCAATTTAGATATATGATTTGGGAATTTGAAAAAATTGTGCGAACGCAATATTTTTAACTATAAATTTGCTTTAAATGTCATGGAACTAATTCTGATTCTTAAAAATAGTTTAAATAGGCTATACTGGGTTTTTCGAAAGTTGAACTATCAAAATGAAACTGAATATAAGAATACAAAGCGCAGAATACTAAAAAGCTTTTGTGATACCTATTACTCCACTCCAATTTTATCTGAATTTTTGAATAAGGCACAAAAATATGAATCCTCCATAACAATATATAGGTACCTTAAATATTGTTAGATATTTTAGTCTCATTGGGGTCAGTAAATTGGATTTTGTACCAATTTACATCCTGGGACCTGGATCCACTAATCGTTCAAGTAACCTAGAAGGCAAAATACAACATCAATATACTTTAGCTAAAGAGTGATTACAAATTTGGTTGCAGGTTTTGTACGTCCAGTATGTAGGTACTTGGCAGCATTCTATTCAGGGAGGTGTACCGAGAACATGGGTGATTATAATTACTTACTAAAATGCAACTATTAAGTTCCTTCAATTTTCTTTTTCGGAGAACATTATCTGCCACTCCCTTAAAAACATCATGAGGGCGCAGATTTACTGAATTACCTAGTTGAATTTTAAGGAATATTTGGAATCTAGACCACAAAACTCCTTATAGTTATCCTTCAAATTCAAAATGAATTAATTCAGCTTGTGCTGAGATACCCCCTGGAAAAATAATTGAAAAAATAGAACTTGATTTTTTTTGGTCTGACCAGGGCTGTCAAACTTCAAGTGGCTCAAGGGCCATTTAAAAAAAACGCGGTGTGTAGGGCCGCATTATAAAATATTTCGTATGCAGCTTTATCAATGAGATAGGTATACAAAACAAACGCGTTTGCATTAGGTATTATTTTTATTTACCTATTCCAAAAATATCAAATTACAAAACAATGAGTGGGAAATTTGAGGATATTGGTGTTTACTAACTAGTGCATCAATATTAACTTTAATATTTGTTGTTGATAAATGAAGTAACTGAGTAAGTGACTTATCAGAGACAAAACATCTATATTTTTACTTTATAAATTTCATGTTGGAAAAGCTGCTTTTGCAAAGCGTTGTGCCCAGTATAGGTCCGAAATTTCGCAAGTTGGGGTGTCGTTCTCCTGGCAGCAACTTGAAAAAGTCCAATCCAGTTTCAGTTCTTTCTTGGTAAAAGGGACCTGATTGCAAATCACACAATTCCAGTTGAAAGTCTGCCCTGCTTACGTTCTCAATAGAAATTGTAAGTGGCTGAGTAGAAACTGAAATCTCTCATTCGATTTTTTTGAAGTCGCTAAATCGATTTGAATGAAAATTTTTTTTTTTCTAATGAAGACTTGAAAAGCTTAATTTTATTCTTAAACCCGTTTATGTGTCCAAATAAGTTGGCAATATTCTGCTATTTTCCTTGCAGCTTCAAATTCATTTCATTAAGGTCAGATGTCAGGTCTGTTAAAAATGCAAGGTCTGCTAAAAATGTTGCATCTAACATTTGATATTCCAGTTCCGTAGTGTCGGACTTCACTTCATCTTTAAGGAAAATAGGAATCTCGTTGCGTAGAGCGAAGAATCGTTGCAAACAGTTTCCGACGCTTAACCAACGAATATCGGTGTGAAGTAATAAGTCTCCATATGTATAGCATCTACTTCGGCCAAAAACTGACGAAACTCCCTGTGAGTCAAAGCACGATTGCCCCTTCTAATAATATTAGTTATTTTAACAACCACTTTCATGACATGGATTTTCCATATAGGGCCTCTTCGTAAGCAATACAGTGTATCACAGGGCAGTTGATGCTTTTTTGTTTCAAGAGTCTTGCAGATCAAATTTCCGTTCCTAACATAGCTCTGGCTTTATAAGTGACAATATAGGCACATTTATCGAATCCCCCGTAGTGTGACACCACCTTATTTACAGCTAAAAAAATATCTGTACCCTCGGTGGTACCATGGAGATGAATAAAATCATGCATCTCCTGTGCTAAACTGAAGTCGTCTTGAATCGTTCGGATAAAAATTACAAGCTGATTAATGTCGGACAGATCAGAGCTTTCATTCAGGCGTAGCAAAAAGTACTTCAACTTTCAACTGTCTCATGCATTTTTTTGGATACATATTGATTAATATGGTTCACTCGTCTTGCAATTGTTTGATGTGACACTGAGACTGTTTCGAAGTTTTCGGCAATTTTCGTTTCATTGAATTGTTTTGTCATTTTGATTGCACAATTTTTAATAAGCATCATTAAAAGGTTTCTTCGCTTGATAATTTCCAGCGCTACTTCGTAACAGGCGGCAATACTGCACTTGTTATCAGTGCCAGATTTTTTGAGAAATGTGTTAGGCGTTTCAGTTTTTTCTTATATTCTGTAATGACAGCCTTTCTTTATTTCCTGTATATTGCTGAAACGTTTTCTCGTGTAATGTCGTTTCATATTATATTCTTTAGGAATCGATAGTACTTGCATACATACAAATAATGCACTGAAATTTATTTTTGTCGTTTGTGATTCTTCTACAAAATAATCCAACATTGCCTCGCAAAATCTGGCATTAAAATTCTGCAAACTGGGGCGATCTAAGCGGGCGCTCACAACGGAGCGCCGACCCTTGCTCCGATCATAG